>BLSH010235367.1:312880-358289 GCA_018402905.1 Glandirana rugosa | reverse complement strand
TGGTCTCAGGGAGGAAGGTAGTCCACAGGGGTGGTCTCAGGGAGGAAGATAGTCTGATGGAAGGAGGGACTCTGGTGGGGACACCAAATGGAAGGAGGGACTCCGCTGGGGACACCTGGTGGAAGGAGGGATTCCGCTGGGGACATCTGATGGAAGGAGGGACTCCACTGGGGACCCCCGATGGAAGGAGGGACTCCGCTGGGGACAACTGATGGAAGGAGGGACGCCGCTGGGGACACCTGATGGAAGGAGGGACTCCGGTGGGGACGCCTGATGGAAGGAGGGACTCTGCTGGAGACACCTGGAAAGGAAGGACTCTGCTGGGGACACCTGATAGAAGGAGGGACTCTGGTGGGGACACCTGATGGAAGGAGGGACTCTGGTGGGGACACCTGATAGAAGGAAGGACTCCGCTGCGCACACCTGATGGAAGGAGGGACTCCGCTGGGGACACCTGATGGAAGGAGGGACAACCATGGTGCCGGGATGATTGAAGTGCTAACACCAGGTGATTGGAGTATCTTTATCTGTTGATTGTTACACTTTCTGGCATACACATATTGCTATTGTCGTGTATGATTTGGGCCTGCTGTCCCTCCATCCCTCTTTCTTTCCTTCCTTCCTTCTCTCTCCTTCCCTCCCTATCTCTTTCTTTCTTTCTTTCTTTCTTTCTTTCTTTCTTTCTTTCTTTCTTTCTTTCTTTCTTTCTTTCTTTCTTTCTTTCTTCCTCCATCCCTCATTCATCTCAGACTCTAACCACACCCCATTTAAGCCATGCCCACCATTAAGCTTAACCTACACCAATTTTGTGCGCCACATTTTCCACCTCCAACTATGACACACCTACAAACAAATGTCCCGACCCCTAATTATAATAAGACCCCGCCAACAGACAAAAAAAAGTGTCCCTATAAATTTTTTGACAATGTTGGCAACTATGGATACAGCACTGCGTTACTTTAACTGACAATTGTGTAATCATGCAAAAGTCTACCCAAATGAAATGTATATCCCTTTTCCCACAAATAGAGCTTTCTTTTGGTGGTATTTGATCACCTCTGAGTTTTTTTATTGTTTGCGCTATAAACAATCACCAATTTCGAAAAAAACACAATATTTTTTACTTTCTGCTAATAAAAAATTTGAAAAAAAATCAAATTTCTTTATAAATTTAGGTCATTATATATTCTACTACATATTTTTGGTAAAAAAATCCCAATAAGCGTATATTGATTGGTGTGCACAAAAGTTATACCGTCTACAAACTATGAGATATATACTGGATTTTTTTTTTTTATACTAGCAATGGCTGCGATCAGCAACTTGTAGCGGCACTGCAATATTGCAGCAGACACTAGCTGACACTTTTGATATTTTGTGGGCACCTGTGACTCTAATACAATGATCAGTGCTAAAAAATATGCACTGTCACTGTACTAATGACACTGGCTGGGAAGAGGTTAACATCAGGGGCAATCAAAGGGTTAACTGTGTTTTTGTGTACTGTGTGAGGTGCTTTTACTAAGGGAAGTGATGGATTTAAATCCATCACGTCCTCCTCTGTCATAACTGAGCTCTTCCTTGTTTACATAGGCAGAGCTCTGTTCACTGTCCTTGCCCAATGATCAGCAGGTGCCAGCGGACATCCATTACCCGGCACCCGCAGATCGGCTTCTCCTGTGAGTAATCGGAGTGGATCGGGGCCCTAAAGGGGGAGGGTAGGGAAGGTATATATTGCACTTTACTAAACTTTGCAAAAGTGTCAAGCTTACACCCACTGTGTGCGTCCATGTTGTCTGCTAGTTGTCATGATAATGATTGCCTTTTATCAACCATTTCCCAGCTGCTGTATACCGAGATTGGGAATTGGTCAAAACTCCAACTCCAAGTTGAACTGCATGGACCTGTGTCTTTTTTCAACCTCACCAAACCTCACCAACTATATAACTATGTAACCTTTAAACTTCCCTACCACCAAATACCTAATAGGCAAAGCACCTGAGCTCAGCGGCAGTGCTGAATCACTTGCATTGTCAGTGAATGTAAAGCCTCATACACACGCACCGTAGGGTTGCCACTTCATCCCTTTAAACCCGAAGACATATGAATTACACAGGTTCTGAAGCTAATTAAATGCAGATAAGTCACCAAGCGAGTTTAATTACCACATTAATCAGCCACAGAACCTGTGTAATTCATATGTGTTCGGGTTTAAAGGGATGAGGTGGCAACCCTAATGCACCGATTGTTGGACGAATGCACGTCCAACTTTTGTCCAAATTGGCTGTCAGCGGTTGTGTCTAGCATACTGACGGTAGTCAAGTAATTGCCCAACAAAGCCGAACGTAGTGACGTGTTACGAGCATATAAAGAGGAAGTTCAGGTGAATGTGATTTGTGATTTAGGAACACAGGTTACACTACCCAACACTTCCTGGATTCTGAGCATGCGTGTTTAGCACCTCCAACTTTTGTTGGCCAACTTCTGTACACACGAGCCAACAACCGGGCAATGCCTTGTTGGCCAACAAAAGTTTTCTAGTCTTGTCAGCCAACTTCTATTGGATGACAATTGGAAATCAGCTGTCGAATCATGCGTACTAACGGTTGGATTATCAGCCAACAGGCTGTTGGAAGACCATTGTTGGCCGATTATTGTAACGTGTGTAGGGGCCTTTAAGCCTACCACCAATGGGGGTATATCTAAGAACACAAATAAGAATAGAGAGTAAGATAATATAATTATTAAATGTATTTCTACATCAGACACCTAATCTAATTGCACAGACACAGTGCTGCGACAAAGTGTGGGCCAGTGGCGGCCTGTCCATCCATGCATCTTGCCCCCTGATCTACATACAGGGTGCCAGACTATGGATTCCAATGGGGGGGTGTTTTTTGAAGCACGTAATTCATTATAGCCAGAAGCTCTAATAGGCTTCAAAAAAGGGTGGGCTCAGGGCGCAGAGCACTGCGCCCCGAGCCCACCTAGTTCTGTGACGATAGCGAATCAATATTCGTTATTTTCACACTAAATCTCTTCCCTTGTGAGACCTGTTTCCCGATTGGCCAAAAGGTCAGGCGATCCTATTGGATGACTAGTGCCTAGAAAGAGGAGAAAGGAGAGGACACTGGAGCCACCACCCGCCACCTAGATGGGGTCAGAGGTGCTGGAGGACACCGGAGCTGCTGCCTGCAGCCTGCCACCTAGATGCTGTACCACCCGGCAGACAGCGAGCGGGGGGAGGGCGATTGGCCAAAAGGAGAGCGATTGGCCAAAAGGTCAGGCGATCCTATTGGATGACTAGTGCCTAGGAAGAGTGGAAAGGAGAGGACACTGGAGCCACCACCCGCCACCTAGATGGGTTCAGCGGTGCTGGAGGACACCGGAGCTGCTGCCTGCAGCCTGCCACCTAGATGCTGTACCAACCGGCAGACAGCGAGCGGGGGGAGGGCAGTGCCACCCCCCCCCCAAAAAAAAACCCACGAGCTGCACACTGTGGGGACGGGAGTTGTGGCTGCCCTGGGCGCAGTGGCTTACTATAGGGATGGAGGCACCTTCCTTTTGTTAGAAGACTGACAGGAAGAGCAACAGCAGCATCACTACTCCTGTCAGCCCAGCGCTGGGAGCTGCAAGGAGAGAAGGAGAGAGACAAAAAGCTGTGCGGGCTGTGTTCTCTCTCACCCTCCTCCTTTGTGTCAGTACAGCACTCCAGTATTTAGAAGCCGGCAATGGTAATCACAAACGTACAGGAGCTTTGCACTGGCAGGAGGGGAGAAAGAGTGTCCAGGAGAGAGCCAGGAGTGGAGGAGAGAGCTGGGAGGAGGCAAGGCTGTGCTCTCTCTCCCCCTCCAGCTCCTGCCTCCTGTCAGTGCAGTGCTCCTGTAGCTTCTAAACACTCCTGCCGGCTTCTGCATGCAGGTGCCATGACAGCTCAAGACTTTTTCTTCTGTTATCTTACTCCCCCCCTCAGGGCCACCTTCTCCCCACACTGGGGACGCTGTTTGGCATCTTTGCTATGGGCACTGGATGACCTTATCCTGGCACTGCACAGACACCAGCATGTTGAGCTTATTAGTGTGCTACCATTCCTTCCATTTCCATTCATAGGCTAGGGTAGTCTTCTACCAAGCTGTACTGCTCAACTGCAGTGCGAAGTGTAAATACCCCTAACTGGGGTGCTGGATTATGAGACTAGCTGAATGTAAATCTTTGCAAGATAAGACTATCAAATTCATGCATTTCAATTCTATATTTAATCATTTGCCTGGTCTTCACCTTTCATTTGTTTGGAATGTAGACATTACGGGGTTGATCTACTTAAGGCAAATAGACTGTGCACTCTGTAAAGTGCTGTTGCTCCAGAGTTCAGTAAATGAGGCAAAGCTTCACTTTGCAAAGAATAGGGGAAGAAGAAAACAAGAAAGCGCCACTAAGTGTAGTATTATTAGAGTTTTTTTTTAATTGCCCCCTACAAAGGGCTACTCACAAAATAACGTAAAAAAGCAGGCTCAATCAATGTAAAGGGGAGCTGGATGCTGCGTCTACCTCCATGGGGAAGCTGCTGGGAGGATGGTATAAGAACCAGGAGCCAAGGGGAGAAGTCCGCTGTGTGAGACCGGTGTCAAGGTGGGTAGCGGCTGTGATCCAAGGGTCTCCCCAATTCCCAGGTGGTGAAAGAGTCGCTGGATGGACGCTGCAGCCGAGAAGGAAGTCCACCCATTCTTTGCAAAGAATACCCAATCACATGCAAGGAAAAAAAAAAGCATTTTTGCTTGTACATGATTGGATGATTGAAGTCAACAGAGCTTCTGTTCTTTTACTAAGCTCTGGAGCAAATGCACTTGCAGAGTGCAACTGCAGTTTGCAAAATGCACAGCTTATTTGCCTTTAGTAAATCAACCCCCAAAATATTAACCACCCAAAATACAGTAAATATTAAAAATGGAACACAGAAAAAAACAGGGGGCTTTTTTTAATCTTCCTTACCCCCCTTACTGCTTGCTGCAGAGTTTCCGGTAAATTTTAAGAGCTCAGACAATCACGTGAAGTAATAAGCAGGTTTGTTAACCAAAGCCAGTTTACTTTCTTTATGGTCTCCCCAACTCCCTAGCTCAATTTCGGCATACGGGAAATGGTGCTATTACTTTCATTGCCTTCAACTCCCCAAAATGCGCTGCTAGATTGGCCAATAAAGCTTTGCAGTGGAGCGGGTCAATTGGATGAACGGAGAAGATTGTTCATGTAAGGTGGTAGATGTTAGGCTTCTACCTATTTTATGGATCGCTGGAAATGCGTTATGCTTTACAGCAGAAGGACAATTACTAGTTATAGGTTGTTTTTTAAACTAAGTTCATGTAGAACTTTTTATTAAAAGCAGCATTATGATTCTGCGACTGTGTACATTAGAAGAACAAGAATCAAGATACAAGTATATATTTTCATGGTTTTACCACAAATTTTATGTTCTGACAGTTGCATTATTTATCTAAATATGACCCAAATATTTATCACCCATGCCTGTTGATTGGCTTGGTCATTAAAGCAGTTGTATCATGAAAATGTAACTTTTACCTACATGTAAGCCTACAATAAGGCTTACCTGTAGGTAAAATGAATATCTCCTAAATCTGTACGGTTTAGGAGATATTCCCACTGCAAGCAGCCGCTGACGTCACGGTGCGTGCGCAGGGGTGTCCTGGCGAAGGGCCAACGCATAGCGCTGGACCTTGCCGGAAAGTTCGCCATAAAGACGTGCTCCCGCACGCATGCCCGGGACTGACGTCTCGCGGCTCTGGCTACTCACAGTGCCGGAGCCACGAACCCGGAAGGATCCACGGAGGGAAGATGGAAGCTCCCTCTTCGGGGACCGGGCAGACCTGTCGGAGCTTTCTGAGATAAGCATTTCATAATGAGCTAGTATGCGATGCATACTAGCTCATTATGCCTTTGCCTTACAGGTGCTTTTTTTGTTTTTTCTTGTAAGGGGATACAACCACTTTAAATACCCACAACACAGAATTATACCTCTCTCTCGCTCCCTGTTGGAGAACTCTCAGACAGCAAGTGGCAGAGAAAATATTATATGTTTAGAGCAGTGTTTCTCAACCTTTCAGTTGAGGCACCCTTAAAATTATAGACAATTTTGAGGCACCCAATTCTAAAATGTAAAAAACTATTCTTATAGTTTTGAGTAATGCAGCAACATCCACACATAGGACAACCAACATTAGAGGTGATTTATTCTTCCAAAGCAAATACTCTTTTGCACACTGGTACTGTCTAGTATTCCTATATTTCTCTTCTCCCTCAATTTCTCTTCATCAGTCAGCTAATGTGACCCCAGTGCTGAGGAAGAGGGGCACAGGAGGGTCAAACAAGGATGCTGTGAAGGCGACAGAGATCCTCCTTATTAACCACTTCTTCATTGGGCCATTGTATAATGACACCGGCAGGAACATCTCCTCCCTCTGGGTGGGCATCATATGACGTCCTCCCTTTCTTGCCACTCCTGCGGGCCACCGGGGGGCCTGCAGCGCAGCGATTGGGGATGAGGCATGTTTCTCGATCACAGCCCATCCCAATCAGGGTAAAGACCCAATGAAATTGGCTCTTTACCAGGTGACCAGCTGTGTCCAATCACAGCCGCTCACATGTTTTGATTGTGATCGCCGCTCGTGTGCGCCCCGGGGGGCGCACAGCGCAGCGATAGGGGATGAGGCATGTCCCTCGGACACAGCTAATCCCCGATCAGGGTAAAGAGCCAATAAAATTGGCTTTTTACCACGTGACCGGCTGTATCCAATCACAGTCGGTCACAAATGTCAACAAACAGCTGTAGTGCCATTTCCGGGTTCTCCTCCTCAGTGTGTGAGGAGGAGACCTGGAAAAAAAAACACAGTACAGTACCTGATCTTTCCCCAAATAAAGAGGGCCTGTCACAGGCCATCAGAGTACCTGTCACAGCCCATCAGAATACCCAAGTACCTGTCACCAACCCATCAGATTACCCGAGTACCTGTTCCCAGCCCACCAGAGTACCAGGGTGAATGTCACCAGCCAATCAGAGTACCCGAGTACCTGTCACCATCCCATCAGAGTACCCGACTCCCTGTCACCAGCCCATGAGAGTACCCGAGTACCTGTCACCATCCCATCAAAATACCCGAGTACCTGTCACCATCCCATCAAAGTACCCGAGTACCTGTTCCCAGCCCAGCAGAGTACTCGAGTGAATGTCACCAGCCCATCAGAGTACCTGAGTACCTGTCACCAGCCCATCCGAGTACCCAAGTACCTGTCACCAGCCCATCCGAGCACCCGAGTAACAGTCACCAGCCCATCAGAGTACCCGAGTACCTGTCACCAGCCCATCCGAGTACCTGAGTAACAGTCACCAGCCCATCAGAATACCTGAGTATCTTTCACCAACCCATCAAAGTACCCGAGTACCTGTCACCATCCCATCAA
Source organism: Glandirana rugosa (assembly GCA_018402905.1). Classification (NCBI taxonomy): domain Eukaryota; kingdom Metazoa; phylum Chordata; class Amphibia; order Anura; family Ranidae; genus Glandirana; species Glandirana rugosa. Next base: position 350,819 of record BLSH010235367.1, on the reverse strand, counting down.
AGTACCCGAGTACCTGTTCCCAGCCCATCAGAGTACTCGAGTGAATGTCACCAGCCCATCAGAGTACCCGAGTACCTGTCACCAGCCCATCCGAGTACCCAAGTACCTGTCACCAGCCCATCTGAGTACCCGAGTAACAGTCACCAGCCCATCAGAGTACGCGAGTACCTGTCACCAGCCCATCCAAATACCTGAGTAACAGTAACCAGCCCATCAGAATACCTGAGTATCTTTCACCAACCCATCAAAGTACCAGAGTACCTGTTCCCAGCCCATCAGAGTACCCTAGTGAATGTCACCAGCCCATCAGAGTACCCGAGTACCTGTCACCAGCCCATCAGAGAACCCCAGTACCTGTCACCATCCCATCAGAGTACCCGAGTACCTTTCACCATCCCATCAAAGTACTTGAGTACCTGTCACCAGCCCATCAGAGTACCCGAGTACCTGTCACCATCCCATCAGAGTACCCGAGTACCTGTCACCAGCCCATCAGAGTACCCAAGTACCTGTCACCAGCCCATCAGAGTACCCAAGTACCTGTCACCAGTTGGGGTGTTTTCTTTTCAAAATGGGGTCATTTTGTGGATAATTCCACTGTCCTGGTGCTCCAGGGCCTTCAAAAGTACAATAGGTTGTCAGGAAACTAAATGTGTAATTTGTGCTCCTAGAACGCCTGACGGTGCTCCCTGCATGTTGGACCTCTCTATGTGGCCAGGATGTGTAAAAGTCTCACACATGTGGTATCTCCATACTCGGGACGAGTAGCAGAATGTATTTTGGGGGGTCATTTTTGCTATGTACATGCTATGTGTTATAAATATCTTATAAATTGACAACTTTGTTTAAAAAAAAAATATGTTTTCATTTTCTTTCCACTTTTCCAAAAACGTTTGGAAAAAAATGATCAAAAGACTCACAATGCCTCAGATTATACATTGGGGTGTTTGCTTTCCAAAATGGGGTCATTTTGTGGGTAATTCCATTGACTTAGTGCTCCAGGGCCTTCAAAAGTGTAATATGTCCTTAGGAAATTTTATGTGTAATTTATGCTCCTAGAACCCCTGACGATGCTCCCTGCATGTTGGGCCTCTGTATGTGGCCAGGCTGTGTAAAACTTTCACACATGGGGTATCACCATACTCAGGAGGAGAAGTAGCAGAATGTATTTTGGGGTGTCATTGCAAGTATGCATATGCTGTGTGTGAGTAACTTGTTGTTATGACAACTTTGTGCAAAAAAAAAATAATAATAATAATTTCTTAATTTTCCCAAGAATTGTGGGAAAAAATTACAACTTCAAAAAACTCGCCATGCCTCTTACTAAATACCTTGGAATGTCTACTTTTCAAAAAGGGGGTCATTTTGGGGGGTATTTGTACTTTCCTGACATTTCAGGGCCTCAAGAAATGAGATAGGCCGTCAGTACATCAGGTGTGATCAATTTTCAATGATTGCCACCATAGCTTGTAGTAGACTATAACTTTCAAACAGACCAAATAATATACACTTATTTGGGTTATTTTTACCAAAGATATGTAGCAGTATACATTTTGGCCCAAATTTATGAACAAAAATTACCTTTTTTCAAAATTTTTGCTCTTTTTTTCACGTATGTCGCAAAAAACCCAATGGTGATTAAATACCACCAAAAGAAAGCTCTATTTGTGTCAAGAAAATGGTAAACATTTTGTTTGGGTTCAGTGTTGCATGACTGAGTAATTGGCATTCAAAGTGCGAGAGCACTGAAAGCTGAAAATTGGTCTGGGCAGGAAGGGTGTCCTGTATTGAAGTGGTTAATTGATGACATCATTAGTTGTTGGGATGCCAGTGTCCAGAAAGTAATAATGGTGCACAATGAAAACCTGTGGCTTTGTGTTACTAAAAGGCAGGCTTGATCCACCTGCTGCTGGCTTGTATACAATTTCTGATCACTTTTTATTTTTTTGCCAAGCCGCCCCTGAAGAAACCTCAAGGCACCTCAGGGTGCCCGGGCACCCTGGTTGAAAAAGGCTGGTTTAGAGATTACTGCTGCTGAGGTATAGATAGGCTGACTGCAGCCCACTGCTTCCTACAAAATCACAAAAGGATGTTTGGAATAACATCTTTACAATTTAGGTTCAATTGTTTTATTAATATTTTCATCGAGATAACAAGAAGAAAAGTACAGTTAACAGCATCTGTTAGACATTGTTTTATAGTCAAAATGTGTGACATAATACATTAACCGATATAAGGTAAACTATTTGAATATATCTACTTGCTAAAGATAGAGTGAGAGATATCGCCCCACCTCTCCAGACACCCCATCTGGGACCAAACTGTGTCGAGGGAGAGGGGAACGTCACATCTCACCTTCAAATTAGGTTGAATATGTTTTAATTAAATTTTGACATAAGTAACATGACATAATTGTGTGTCAATATAATCACCATTAGTGACATGCAGTGTTGGTCAGTACTAATACAAAGGGGAAAGCATTGACTGAATACTTGGTCTCTGTAACGAGTATTTCCGCTTTCGAAAAGTCACAATAGTTGTAAATATTTAGTCCAACCACTTGTGAAAGGGCAAAATTCCCTAGATGGCGTATCTTTGCCAGCGAGGGAATGCCACCCATCCCACACATTAAACTGCCAACCATAGTATTTATAAAAATAAGGGCGTCAAAGAGAAGAATAGTGTTAGAGAGAAGAAGAGAAGGGAGCTCAAAGCTAAGAAGTAGCAGAGAGAGAATAAGAACTTGTAGGGAGAGGTAAAAGGAGGAAGAAGGGGTTAGGAATCCAGGCAGGTACGGGGGGGACGGGGACGGGGGACATCCACCCAATATTTCACTACTAGGGTTGACAAAATCCACTAAGACTTCGCTCTCCACCCCTCCCTTGACCCGGAGAGATATCTCAGGCGGGAGGGGTGGATGCAGAGATCCGTTAAGTAAGAAAAGCTTTTTGAAAGGGTTCGGAGTTAAAGTAATGTACCCAGAGGCTCCATCTAGTATGGTGTTTTTCCCGGGTGTCCGTTTCTGTGGCTTGCATTTCCTCCATCAGCATTATGTCATTAATCGTGTGGACCCAAAGGTGGTTCGGGGGAGTTTGTTCCGTCTTCCAGTGTCTGGAGATAACTTGTCTGTCTGCTGACAGGAAGAATTTGAGTAGGCTTTGTTTCTGCGACTTAACTGAACCTGGCAATATGGATAGAAGTGCCACCTTTGGAGAGGGGGAGAGTAGTTTGTCATAGATCTTGTTATATATATATCAAAGATGCGTGTCCAAAAGGGTAAAATACGGGGGCATTCCCACCAAACATGATATAGGGTCCCTCTCACTCCGTAACAACGCCAGCACTCTTCTGAGGTGTCGGGTAAGATTCTGTGTATGGAGACAGGGTCTCTATCCCATCGTGTTAATATGAGTGAACAGGAATGATTTCTGCCAGTCCTCAATAGTGGTCTCTGTCTCCAGATCCCTCGACCATTGCCTGGTATAAGTTGGGAGCTCTTTATGTGTACTGGTTAAAAGTGCTCTATAGATCGATGACAGCGTGTGGCGAGGTGGTTCAGAGAGAGTGCATAATTCCTCAAAATAAGATAGGGGTCTGTGGATATTACCTGAGTTATGCATCTTTAAACAAAGCTTGTCAAGGCTAAGGGACGTGAGCCAATCGAGCGAATTCGCATGACAGACTCTCTGGGGTTTGAAGAAACCAGTGGTGGGGTGAACATAATCCCTAGCTACCGGCCACTGTGTCCTGTCATAGGAGCAGAAAGAGCTATTGGCACCTCCGTGGGGTATTAGGGGGTTGTCAAAAAGAGGGGAAAGTGGGCTCGGGTCTGATGAAAGTGACTTAGAGGTACGGTGTCTATACCATAGGGTTAGTGAGGCTTTAGTTAGAGGAGACATAGAAGTGCTTGAGCGGAGTGTCCCCTCGTGACCCCATAGGAGGGCTCTAAGGTCTGCTGGGGAGAGGTCTTGTTCCACTATGGTCACTGCCTTTGGGAGAGGCCGGGGGAACCATTCCAGCAATCTGGATAGGATGGTGGCAATGTGGTAGAGCTCAAAGTCAGGAAGCCCCAAGCCCCCGGCTAATTTAGGGTGACATAGGAATTTGAGTTTACGTCTAGGAGGTTTGCTTTGCCAAATGTAACGAATGGCCAAGGAGTGAAGGGATCTAAAAAATGTGTTAGGCAGGAGAATAGGGATCGCCTGGAACATATACAAGAGCTTAGGCAAGATGTCCATTTTCAAAACACTCATCCTGCCAAACCATGAGGTCTGCAGGTTATGCCATGATTCCAATTGCCTTTTGATTTTAGTCAATAGAGGGCTATAGTTCAGGGAATATAAATCCGCAAGAGAACGTGGGATTTCTGTTCCCAGGTATCTAATCGATTGGAGTTGCCATCTAAAAGGAAAATTGGATTGGGTTCTGGCCAGTACCGGGGGTGATAAATTAATATTGAGGGCCTCTGTTTTAGTTAGGTTCAATTTAAAATTGCTGTGCGTACCGAATCGCTGAAGCTCGTGTAAGAAGGAGGGGATGATGATGTGGGGCTGAGTGATGTAAAGAAGTAAATCGTCTGCGTATAGGGACAGCTTAAAGTGGGTAGAATTTGTTTGTATCCCCTGTATAGAATGGTTGTTTTGAATGGCTTGGGCTAGGTGTTCCACTACTATCGCAAATAAAAGGGGCGATAAGGCACATCCCTGTCTTGTCCCAGTCTTTATTTGAACGGGGTTTGACTGAGTGCCATTGGCAATTACTTGGGCAGAGGGAGTACTGTAAAGGGACATAATTGTATGTAGAATTTTGGGGCCCAAACCAATCTGCCGGAGCGACAGACACAGAAAAGGCCAGCCGACCCTGTCAAAGGCCTTCTCCGCGTTGCACGCCAACAGACAAGCAAGGATGTGGTGGGTCTTGACATAAGAAATGAGGTGTAGTGTCTTTGTAGTATTGTCACGAGCTTCGCGGCCTGGCACAAATCACACTTGGTCCACATGAATGACATCCGGTAAAAGGGGAGCTATTCGTTCTGCTAGTATTTTTGAGAACAACTTAAGGTCTACGTTCAGTAGTGATATAGGTCTGTAATTGCTACATAAGGTGGCATCTTTATCTGGTTTAGGAATCACGGGTATTTGGGCTTGTAGCATGGTGGCTGGTAATGGATGAGCTTCATCAATGGAATCAAATGCCTGTGCCAGGACAGGGGCTAATTGGGCGGCGAACATCTTAAAAAATCGGGGGGTATAGTCGTCTGGCCCGGGGCACTCTGCTCTGGAATAGCGGGAAGAGCTGTTTCCTGAATATATGTGGAGAGGACGTCAGAGTTAGTCCTATCGTTGGTGGGAGCGGCAGGTGGGTCAAGGTGTAAAATTTGCGGAATTCCTCCACTATTTCTGAGTTCTTGTATTTCTTAGTTTGAGAGCAGGAGAGTATGTAGGGGATGTATGTTTTAGAAGATCTAGGGTGTATAACCCTAGCTAGATGTTTGCCACACTTTTTGGCTTGCACATAATGTAAGTGTTTCATCTGATCCCTGGCTATCAGGGAGCGTTCTGTAAAAATTTGCAAAAGGTCCCTGCGGGCGTTATATAACTGCACAAGGACTTGAGCATCTAGTGTCCGTTTGTGAGATGCCTCAAGGGAGGAGATAAGTGAAAGGAGTCTCTGTATCTCACTAGAGCGCTCCCTTTTCAGCTTGGCCCCAAGCTGAATCAAAACCCCTCTGATAATGCCTTTCAGTGCCTCCCATTTAATAATTGGGGACGTGTCGTCATTTACATGATCTGCTTTAAAGTCCCTGTTAGCCTTGGATATAGCCTGAACACATGGTTCATGTGTGAGGAGGTTGTCATTGAGACGCCATGTATAACCCTCGTATCAACTAGGGAGGCGTCCTAATGTAAGGTAGACCGGGGCGTGATCAGACCAAAGTTTCACACCTATAGAGGATCCCAGGTCTTGGTCTAGTAGCGTTTGGGAAACGTAGAGATAGTCTATCCTACTATAGGATTGGTGTGCTGGGGAGAAATAGGTGTAATCCCTTTCTGTATGGTGCTGTATTCGCCACACGTCTGTCAAGGATAGTTTTGTGAGAAGAGTCCTAAACCTCTCCAGGATGGTGGGGAAAATGGATGACCTACCTGAAGATGAGCCTAGACGAGGTATCAAAGGGACATTCAGGTCACCTCCCAGGATGAGGTTAGTTGTGCCGAATGCTTCAAGTTGCGTTGTCATGGAGGAGAGGAAGTGGAGTTGATCCTGATTAGGAAAATAAACATTGACGATGGTTAGGATCGTTTGCATATACCTTATTTTCAAAAATATATAGCGGCCTAATGGGTCTATTGAGGTATCTAGCACCTCAGGCTGGAACGTGGCATGAAAAGCTATGGATACACCTTTTGACCTGGCTGTTGGGTTAGTGCTGTAGGTAGGGAAATATTTGTTTTTAAGAGGGGGAATTGTATCCCGCCTAAAATGCATTTCCTGAAGAAATAACATTTTTAAGTGCGATCTATGAAAATGGTAGAGAATCTGCAATTGAGGGAGGCCACTTTCAGACTCATGGGGGCAGCCATCTAGAGTCTATATAAGAAACCTGCGTCAGTCTCGGGCGTGACGCCCCCTGCCTGGTGGGGGAAGTGTAGGAAAAGAGGAAGGTCAGAGAGAGTAGAAAAGAAAAGAAAGTACATAGATAAGCAAACATAATGTTAAAACAAATAAAAGTACACAATATAGTAACTGTAATCCTAGGATTTGACAGTGACCAGATGCGTAACCGTAGCTTGCAATATGCACCCGGCCAGTGTGTGGTCCAGCCCGAGGTGACCAGGACCTTACAAATGTCCATCTTCAGACCTAGTGCGCCATCTGGTGGTGTGAAGGACAACTGGTATAGGATTACCAAAAAGACAGCTTATAGCTTCAAGCAAAAACAGAGCTGCTACCGGCCTTGTAAACCCTAAGGGGGGGGTACATGGCTGGGGAACAAAGGCGGCTTATCCGCCCTAACCGATTTTACACAAGCAGGTGCACACAGTGCTGAGGTTAATGTCTCTGGAGGACCATTGGTATCGAACTGAGGCTTCGCTGACCCGCCCATGTCAGGGGAGGCTAACTCCTAGGCACAACAGCGAAACCTTCCGCCAACCAGTAAAATAAAACTATGTAATGCTATGAACCTGCAGGGGTGCCAGAAAGAGGGGGAGAACCTGTAAGGAACAAAAACAGTTAAGTGTAATGCAAATAACAGTAAGTGAACTCAAATAAGGAAAAGACCCGGGAGTAAGGGTCTAACTTTTCCCCACTGTATCGTGGGGCCACCATAAATGTGGCTGCAGGAACGCTGCCATTGAAGTATACAGTCACCAGCTCCAGTGGATCATCCCGCAGGGGACTTGGACATGGAGGAAGAAGCTCTTTGCTTTTTCTTTGCTCTCTGTTGCTGCCATCCGGTGGTGAGGGGGAGAGCCGGGGTGGCCGCTCTCAAAGGCCATTCAGGAATTGCTATCTGGGGGAGTTCGAATGTTCCTAGGAACTTAGGGAGGTCTCCCAAGGTGCGCATTATAGCTGACTTTCCTTCATGGGAAGCAGAGATATAGAATGGGAAACCCCACCGGTACTTGATGTGTTTAGCTTGCAAAGCGTCAGTGAGGAGCCTGAGTGCCTTCCGCATTGCCAGTCATTTTAGAGAGATCTGCAAGCAGCATAATTGGGGTATCATTGAACAGGATGACATCCTGCGTGCGTGCTGCCTACATGATGCTGGCTTTGATCTTGAAGTAATGTACCCTGCAGATGACATCAGGATTAGGATTGCGGGGGCCCAGGGCCCTGTGAATGCGATCGATTTCAATCGTTGTATCCGGGGGCACTTGCAGGAGTTGGTTTAAGATAGATTTAGCAGCTCCTTCTAAGTCCTTAGGTTTGATTGATTCCAGCATACCCCTTATGCAAATGTTGTTCCTTCTGCTCCCATTCTCTTGGTCGTCCAGACCGTAGAAAAGCTGCTGTATCTGATCAGTGTGTTCTTGAAGTATGGCGTTGTGGTCATTCAGTTTAGCCACCACATCGTCTACCACCATCTCCACATCTTCCATGTGGTGCCCAATGTCCTTACGCAGGTCTGACAGTTCCTGCCTGTATGTATGCTCAAGCCTGGTGACATAGGCCTCAAAGTCACTTCTGGTGGGCAACGCCTTAATATAGGCCTCCATGTCCCATCCACTTCTGGAACTGTGGGACGCGGGTGAGGGGCTCCTGGAGCATGTGGAGCCATGCTCCGACTCAGGAGGGGAGCGAGCTCGCTGCCTGGTGTGAGGCCTGGAGGGAGTGTGGGGGTTGGATGCAGATGCCAACGCCATCTTGGACGCCGGGGATCCCTTACTGTGTTGGCTGGAGCGGGTGAAAAACCTCCTGATTTCGCCCTCCTTGTAGCTCCCTCCTGTGCCTCTGCTGTCCCCGTCGTTTCTCTTCCCCATGCAGGCGGGTAGAAGCAATGTGTGCGGCTGGTGTGATGAGGAATAGCGCGTGTTAAAATGGCGTGACTAAATGCGTGTTGATGTGTGTTATGGTTCAAAAATACAATACAATGCATTGCAATGTACATTGAAAATATATATCAATGCAAATTGACATGACCAAGTATCTGTCATTCAAATATGATTTTTCTAAATAAAAGAAAAAAGGCAGTATTTCTTTAAGCACAAGTTTCCTTTTATCACCTTTCTTTCTTCTTATTACTAAGGATGGGCTCGGGCGTGTTCCCAAGTGCACTTGCCCGAGCCCGCGGGGAAGTGAACCCTGCACTGCGCTAATAAGAGGCAGTGAGACATTCCCCCGATGGCTACAGCCGCGCATCGGGGAAATGTCTCACTGACTGTGATTGGGAGCCCATCCTTACTTATTACTAATGGCAAGGACTGGATCCATTGCATGGACATTTCCAATACTCTGGAAAATCTCTGAACACAATAACTTCAGAAGTGTTTGATATCTCTCAGTAAGGTTTTCCCCTAATGGCTCAGTTATCAGCCTGGTGCCGCATTGGGCTGCCAATAAGTTGGTGTACTTGGCTTGTTTCCAGCGAGTCTTATGTAGTTTAACATGAGGTGTACAGGAGTGACCAATTTGCACCTTTACATTTTGCTGTGTGTTAATGCATGATAGCCCATTTACCTGTAAGGCAGGGGTAGGCGACCTTAAAGAGGTGGAGGTCTACCTGAACAAAATGGGAGAAGTTAAAGATCAGCAGGCACCGTGTCTTCCAGTTTCACCTCCTCACACCTGATTTAAACCTTTAATTGCCATACTAACGTGCCACAATTGCATGCATTGCACTGTAATCATGGATTTAAATCAGGTGGTGAGGAGGCAACATATTGCCTCCTCACCACCTGTGAAATAGATTGAGATCGCTTTTTTGAGAGGAGCAGCAGTGTCCATGGCACTTAGCCACTTTCAGAAAGTGCACCGAACTGGCAGGATATGATCAAAGTCTATGGCTAAACACAGCAAATCAGCAGGAAAGCTGCAGGTACACTGCATCAGTGTTGTGTTGTGTTGTGGGGAAACTGCAGCACATCAGTGTGAAAGCAGCCCTATACTATTATTCCAAGTGTATTGCTTCACACTGACCTGAAGATCTCTTCTTTCCTGCTGCTGGCACCACTCTGGAGACCGATAGCTGGGATGGTGGTGCACTTGGTATCACTCTGCATGGTACAGGAGCCAGCACTACAGAAGAGGCATCAACTTATGCAACTCTTGCTTCCTACTACAGCTACTACAAATTTACAAGTAGTCCCTCTACATTGCACTCTGATGCTCTGGCATGGTGGGTCAGCAAGCCCAGACCACGATCTACCAGTCACCTGTCTGCGATCTACTGGCTGCTGACCCCCCGCTGTAAGAGATGGACAGCGGGGCTGTCTTAATGCATGTGTAGTAAGGATGGGCCCGGGCGTGTTGGCAAGTGCACATGCCTGAGCCCGCCGGGAAGTGAACCCTGTGCTGAGCTAATCAGAGGCAATGAGACATTCCCTGATCGCTGCATAGGAGAAATAAATGTCTCACTGCCTGTGATTAGCACAGTGCAGGGTTCACTTCCCGGGGGGCTCGGGCACGTGAACTTGCGAACACGCCCGAGCCCATCTTTAATGGGCAATGCCCAGGGGCCCCAGGTGCATGGGGGCATCACGATAATCTCTCATTACATCATACTTGCCAACTGTCCCAGATTTGACAGCACAGCTGTGCTTTTTTAATAAGTTGTCCCAGGAAGGCCATATCCCAGGCACCATCCCGGAACCTGTACTGTACCCTCCTGATCCCAGTATTGTGATCTCCTGATTCCTCCTGTACTGTGCTCTTTGTGTTGATTAGTCTGAGTTATGGCATGTTTTCTTATTTTTTAAAATCGATTTTGTTGAAAGTACTAACAAATATACACTATATTACCAAAAGTATTTGGGACACCTGCCTTTACATGCACATGAACTTTAATGGCACCTCAGTCTTAGTCCGTAGGGTTCAATATTGAGTTGGCCCACCCTTTGCAGCTATAACAGTTTCAACTCTTCTTAGGTTTAGGAGTGTGTCTATGGGAATGTTTCACCATTCTTCCAGAAGTGCATTTGTGAGGTCAGGCACTGATGTTGGAGGAGAAGGTCTGGCTCGCTGGCTCCTCTCTAATTCATCCCAAAGGTGTTCTATTGGGTTGAGGTCAGGACTCTGTGCAGGACAGTCAAGTTCCTCCCTCCCAAACTCCCTCATTCATGTCTTTATGGACCTTGCTTTGTGCACTGGTGTGCAGTCATGTTGGAACAGGAAGGGGCCATCCCCAAACTGTTCCCACAACGTTGGGAGCATGAAATGATCCAAAATGTCTTGGTATGCTGATGCCTTAAGAATTTGCTTCACTGGAACTAAGGGGCCAAGCCCAACCCCTTAACAACAACACTCCATAATCCCCCCTCCACCAAATGATTTGGACCAGTGCACAAAGCAAGGTCCATAAAGACATGGATGAGGGAGTTTGGTCAAACATTCCCATAGACAAACTCCTAAACCTTGCGGACAGCCTTACCGGAAGACTTGAAGCTTTTATAGCTGTTCATGCTAAGTTCATGTGCGTGTAAAGGCAGGCGTCCCAATACTTTTGGTAATATAGTGTATGTTTAATATTATCATCTATTTATACTATAATTCTTGAGAGTAGGTGCGTACATTGGGACAGGCTGGTAGGGGGGCCCCAGGGCATTACTTTGCCCAGGGGCCCATAGTGCTTTTACGACATCCCTGATGTTTGGTACTGTGGGTTCTCCCTGGTGCATTTTGTTTCACAATTTTTTTAAAAACCTTACCGGCTGTGTGGATTATAAAGCTGGAACTTTTTGTGAACAGTGACTACTTGGTGTCTGGAACAAAGGGAAGCAAGATGTTTTTGTACACAGGACTCATTTCTTTCGACATGCCCAACGTGTGACAGAAAATTTGCTTCGTTCTCCTTCAAAGGACATCACCATGTTTTTGTCTCTTTGGGAAATGATCACATTTTTCTGGTTGCCATGGAGAAGCTAACAATACGAAGTAGGAAAATGACAATGATGATAGCGTTGAGGACCTGAGAGATTTTGATTTTTAAACAAGACGAGATTTATTGAGTGGCGTAACAAAACAATTTCTGTGAGTTTCTACAACTGAGTTTTAGAAGCCACACTGTTCCCAAATAAAATTTACGTCCTCTTTTCCCCCCACAAATAGAGCTTTCTTTTGGTGGTATTTGATCACCTCTGCCGTTTTTATTTTTTGCGCTAGAAACAAAAAAGGAACAACAATTTTGAAAAAAAAACACAATATTTTTTACTTTTTGCTATAATACATATCTAATAAAAAATGTAAACAATCAAATTTCTTCATAAATTTAGGCCAATATGTATGCTATTACATGTTTTTGGTAAAAAAAAATCCCAATAAGCGTATGTTGATTGGTTTGCGCAAAAGTTATACTGTCTACAAACTATGGGATATTTTTATTTATTTCTTTTTTTACAATTTTTTTTTACTAGTAATGGCGGCGATCAGCGACTTATAGCGGGACTGCAATATTGCGGCGGACAAATCAGACACCTAACTGACACTTTTTTGAAGACCAGTGACATTATTACAGTGATCAGTGCTAAAATATGCACTGTCACTGCACTAATGACACTGGCTGGGAATTGGTTAACATGGGGGGGGGGCGATCAAAGGGTTAAATGTATCCCTAGGGAGTGTTTACAAAATGTGAGGAAGGTGCTTTGACTGCTTGAAGACATGGATCAGTGTTCTTGCTTCACAGGAACACAGTAACCATGTCTTTTGTACTCGCAGAATGACAGTCTTCCTTGTTTACATATGCAGAATGTCATTCTGCAAGAGCAGGGGACGATCGGCGGGTCCCAGCACACTTTGGGTCCACGGGACCCGCTGATCGGCTTCAGCTGTGTAAAGTAGCAGTGGGAGTGAGCTGGCGGCAGCGCGCACTCGAGCTCAAAACCCATAATTGCAGAATCATGTATGTACAGTCAGGTCCATAAATATTGAGACATCAACACAATTCTAATGTTTTTGGCTCTATACACCACCACAATGGATTTGAAATGAAATGAACAAGATGTGCTTTAACTGCAGACTTTCAGCTTTAATTTGAGGGTATTTACATCCAAATGAGGTGAACGGTGTAGGAATTACAACAGTTTGTATATGTGCCTCCCACTTTTTAAGAGACTAAAAGTAATGGGACAATTGGCTGCTCAGCTGTTCCATGGCCAGGTGTGTGTTATTCCCTCATTATCCCATTTACATGGAGCAGATAAAAGGTACAGAGTTAATTTCAAGTGTGCTATTTGCACTTGGAATCTGTTGCTGTCAACTCTCAATATGAGATCCAAAGAGCTGACACTATCACGGAAGCAAGCCATCATTAGGCTGAAAAAAACAAAACAAACCCATCAGAGAGATAGCAAAAATATTAGGTGTGGCCACATCAACTGTTTGGAACATCCTTAAAAAGAAAGAACGCACCGCTGAGCTCAGCAACACCAAAAGACCCGGAAGACCACTGAAACAACTGTGGTGGATGACCGAAGAATTCTTTCCCTGGTGAAGAAAACACCCTTCACAACAGTTGGCCTGATCAAGAACACTCTCCAGGAGGTAGGTGTATGTGTGTCAAAGTCAACAATCAAGAGAAGACTTCACCAGAGTGAATACAGAGGGTTCACCACAAGATGTAAACCATTGGTGAGCCTCAAAAACAGGAAGGCCAGATTAGAGTTTGCCAAAAAACATCTAAAAAAGCCTTCACAGTTCTGGAACAACATCCTATGGACAGATGAGACCAAGATCAACTTGTACCAGAGTGATGGGAAGAGAAGAGTATGGAGAAGGAAAGGAACTGCTCATGATCCAAAGCATACCACCTCATCAGTGAAGCATGGTGGTGGTAGTGTCATGGCGTGGGCATGTATGGCTGCCAATGGAACTGGTTCTCTTGTATTTATTGATGATGTGACTGCTGACAAAAGCAGCAGGATGAATTCTGAAGTGTTTCAGGCAATATCATCTGCTCATATTCAGCCAAATGCTTCAGAACTCATTGGACGGCGCATCACAGTGCAGATGGACAATGACCCGAAGCATACTGCGAAAGCAACCAAAGAGTTTTTTAAGGGAAAGAAGTGGAATGTTATGCAATGGCCAAGTCAATCACCTGACCTGAATCCGATTGAGCATGCATTTCACTTCCTGAAGACAAAACTGAAGGGAAAATGCCCCAAGAACAAGCAGGAACTGAAGACAGTTGCAGTAGAGGCCTGGCAGAGCATCACCAGGGATGAAACCCAGCGTCTGGTGATGTCTGCATTCCAGACTTCAGACTGTAATTGACTGCAAAGGATTTGCAACCAAGTAATAATAAGTGAAAGTTTGATTTTTGATTGTTAATCTGTCCCACTGCTTTTGGTCCCTTAAAAAGTGGGAGGCACATATACAAAGTGTTGTAATTCCTATACCGTTCACCTGATTTGGATGTAAATACCCTCAAATTAAAGCTGAAAGTCTGCAGTTAAAGCACATCTTGTTTGTTTCATTTCAAATCCATTGTGGTGGTGTATAGAGCCAAAACGATTAGAATTGTGTTGATGTCTTAATATTTATGGACTTGACTGTATACATGATTTTGCGCAGAGCGGCCGTCCTGTAGCAGTAAATCTGCTATAGGGCAGTCAGGAAGTTGTTAAATATACACTCACCGGTCACTTTATTAGATACACCTTGCTAGTCCCGGGTTGGACCCCCTTTTGCCTTTAGAACTGCCTTCATTCTTAGTGGCATAGATTCATCAAGGTGTTGGAAACGATTCTCAGAGATTTTGGTCCATAGTGACATGATAGCATCTTGCAGTTGCTGCAGATTTGTTGGCTGCACATTCATGATGCAAATCTCCCATTCCATCAAATCCCAAAGGTGCTCTATTGGATTGAGATATGGTGACTGTGGAGGCTGTTGGAGTACAGTGACCTCATTGTCATGTTCAAGAAACTAGTGGTGAGATGATTTGAACCTTGTGACATGGTGCATTATCCTGCTGGAAGGAACCATCAGAAGATGGGGACACTGTAGTCATAAAGGGATGGACATGGTCAGCAACAATACTCAGGAAGGCCGTGGCGTATAAACAATGCTCAATTGGTACTAAGGGGCCCAAAGTGTGCCAAGAAAATATCCCCTACACCATTATACCACCAGCCTGAACCATTAATACTTGTTTAGGGATGGGCCGAATGACCCCCTGTTCGGCTCGCACCAGAAATTTTGAACATCGGCAAAGTTCGGAACGAATAACCCCATTTAAGTCTATGGGACCCAAACGTGTAAAATCAAAAGTGCCATTTTGAAGGATTATATGCAAATAATTGGGCATACAATGGTTATGGGGGTCCGGATACTGCCCTGGAGGGACATGTATCAATGAAAAAAAAGTTTGTAAAAATAAGTAGGCTTGTGCAATTCGTTTCGTTCCAAATTTTGTTTTTACCTAATTTTGCAAAATTCGGCAATTCGGGCGAATTCCGAATTTTCAATTTCCGAATTTTCGTTTGTCCGAATTGCGGTAATTCGGCAATTGCGGTAATTCGGAAATTTGCGGTAATTCAGCAATTGCGGTATATCGGAAAATTGCGGTAATTCGGCAATTGCGTTAATTTGGAAATTTGCGGTAATTCGCAATTGCGGTAATTAGGAAATTTGCCAATCGGAACAGCCGAAAATCCGACATTCGGAAATTCAGAAATTCGGAAATCCGAAAATTGGAAAAAACAAAGAATATTTGAAATAATAACAATTAAATTATAGGTATTGGAATTTCCTTGAAAGTTTGGCTGTTAGTGAACTTAAATAAAGGGATTTTATTAAAACTTACTGTAAAATCCTTTTCTCCGAGTTCACTGACAGACACAGCTCTCCATTACGTGTGGGGTTTTATGCTGGTCTCACTAGGAGTTAACTAGGCAGGGAAAAGAAACAGCTGGCCCCTCCCATGGGGGTATTCCTCTCTTCCTACATTAAACCCCCTCATAGCATTAGCTCTTCAGTTCGTACACAAGGCGTACCAGAACAGAGCACAGAGGGGTGGGTGCTGCGTCTGTCAGTGAACGGTAAGTTTTAATAAAATCCCTTTTTCTCCTATCGTTCACTGACAGACGCAGCTCTCCATTACGTGTGGGGATGTCCCCAAGCTGTGTCAAAAAGAGGGGTGGGTAAACACAAACAGTACCCAACTGAACCTCTAAGGAGGCGCCAGACGCAAAACTTTGCGGCCAAAGATGCAAACACATCAACTTTATAAAACTTAGTGAAAGTGTGAACCGAGGCCCAAGTGGCCGCCTTGCACACCTGTGACACTGAGGCCTGGTGTCTGAAAGCCCAGGAAGTGCTAACAGCCCGGGTAGAATGAGCCCTGACCGGAAAAGGGGGGACCTCGCCCAGAACAGAATACGCATGGGTCATAGTTTTTCTAATCCAATAAGAAATCGTAGCCGACGAGGCCACCAAGCCTTTGCGCGGACCCTCTGGCAGCACAAACAAAGCATCAGCTTTTCGAAAAAAAAAAGCTGTAGCAGCCAAGTACCCTCGTAAGGCCCTCACTACGTCCAAAGCATGCAACTCAAACTCCTTTGGGTGCGATGGATGAGGGCACAATGAAGGAAGAACAATATCTTCATTAATGTGAAAGGAAGAGAATACCTTCGGAAGGAAGGAAGGAGAGAGTCGCAAGACCGCATTATCCTTATGCATGACTAAGTAGGGAGACTTGCACGATAGTGCTGCTAATTCAGACACCCGTCTGGCGGAAGTGATGGCAACTAAAAAGGCCACCTTCTGCGACAGCAATTGTAAGGAAATCTCCCCGATATTCTCATATGGCGGTTTCTGAAGAACAGAAAGCACCAACTGCAGATACCACGGAGCCATCGGAGCCTTCACCCGAGGCGCCACGTGTCGCACACCCTGTACAAGGGTACGAATCAACGAGTGCAAAGCCAAAGGTCTCTGAAAGAGAATCGCCTGAGCCGATATCTGGCCCTTGAGGGTTCTCAAAGCCAGTTTTTTGTTCAGGCCCTGCTGCAAAAAAGTCAGGACCCTGGACACAACATAAGAGCGAGGGTTATGACCCTCCGCCTCGCACCAAGCTATATAAGCCTTCCAGGTGCGGAGATAAATCTTGCGAGAAGTACACTTGCGAGCTTTTAACAAAGTAGGGATCATGGAATCGGCGACTCCCCTATCTCTTAGCACCTGGGACTCAATAGCCAAGCCGTCAAATCCAGCGAGGGTAAAGCAGGGTGCAAGATGGGTCCCTGAGACAGAAAATCGTCTCGCAGCGGGAGCCGCCAAGGGGCGTCTACCACCATTTGCACCATGTCAGCGTATCAAGTGCGTCGAGGCCAATCTGGAGCCACCAGGATTATTAGTATCCCCTCCGCCACTATCCTGCGTATCAATCGCGGAAGCAGTTTTATCGGAGGGAATGCGTACAGAAGGCAGTAACGGCCCCAGGGGGCCACCAGAGCGTCCGTGGCCACTGCCAACGGATCCTTCGTTCTGGACACAAAGGTTTCCACCTTGTGATTGAACCGGGACGCCATGAGATCCACATCCAGCGTCCCCCATCTGCGGCAAATTTGATTGAACACCTCCGGTGGAAAGACCACTCTCCCTGGTCCAGTGTCTGGCGACTGAGAAAGTCCGCCTGCCAGTTCTCCACACCTGGAATGTAAACGGCGGAGATTGCCTGAACGTGACGTTCCGCCCAACGCAGTACCATAGCTGTCTCCGCCGTAGCTGCTGGACTCCTTGTGCCGCCCTGATGGTTCACATACACCACTGCTGTGGCATCGTCTGACTGAATTCGAATCAGACGACCCTGCAATCTCATCCAGAGAAAAAAGCACAATCTGATTGCTCTCAGCTCCAGTACATTGATGGGGAGGCGAGCCTCTTGTGCCGACCAATGGCCCTGGGCAGACAGCTGTCCCAGGACCCCGCCCCAGTCCAAAGGACTATCATCCGTGGTAATGATCACCCACTGAAGGGGCAGGAACGACTTCCCCTGAATCAACGCTGAGTCCCAGAACCATAGGTCAGAGACCCCTGGTCTAGGAGGTGATCTGTCCCACCGAGCCAAAATTGCTTGTTGAATGAGACGAGTGTGACTCTGGGCATATGGTATCACCTTGAAAGTCGAGACCATGAGCCCCAGTCCCCCACATAAGGAAGACCGTCGGTGCGACAGGAAAATTTTCACTGCCGACTGCAGTGACCGCAACTTGGCTGGAGGAAGGAAAAACCTTTTGCCTGCTCTGAGTCCAGGAACAGGCCCAGATACTCCAGGCGACGGGATAGAGACACCGTCGACTTCTGCAGGTTGAGCAACCAGCCGAAGTCCTGCAGCGAGGTCATTGTGATCCTCACCTTCTCTTCCCGAGCCGAGGCAGATTCCCCTCGCAGGAGCAGGTCGTCCAGGTAGGCTACTACCTCAATGCCTCTCTGTCGCAGTAACGCCATACCAGAGCCACCAGTTTTGTGAAAAAACTCGAGGTCTGAGACTAGACCGAAAGGGAGTGCCACGAATTGAAAATGGAGGTCTCCCACTGCAAAGCGAAAGAACGCTGAAGCCGTGGACAAATATGTACATGGAGGTACACATCCCTGATGTCTAGAGACGCCAGAAATTCCCCCTGATGGAGGGCGGCTACAACCGAGTGGATAGATTCCATCCGGAATTTCCGCACCCTAACATACCGGTTCAGGGCCTTCAGGTCCAGTACTGGCCGGACCCCCCCCTGTGAGTAAAAAACCTTGAAGCCTCTCGCTGGAGGCACTGGCACAATCACCCCTTGGTTTGAGTGCTTGTACAGCTCCAAAGAGGGCCTCCCGGCGTGCCTGCGGGAGCCCTAAGTCGAAGGGAAGAACCTGACTGGTGGTAGAGTGTTGAACTCAGAAATGTCCCCCACCCGAAGCCCGGTAGGAGGCAACCCATCAGGCTGAGGAGGTTTGTCCTCCGTCTTGTTGGTTTTGCTCTGCCACTGCCGGCACCCAGCCCCTGCAGCGACCTTACCGGAGCGGTTCCCTTTACCCGTTACGCCCGGGGCACGAAAAAACCTCTTCTGACCCGAGGTAGGGGGCCCCTGCCTACGGCGAAAACTCACACCTACGGGGCTCTGGGAGGAAGGCACTTACCCCCTGTGAAATCTTTAATGATCTCACCCAGCCGTGGACCGAATAGACGTCCACCCTGAAAGGGAAGGTCTGCGAGACCTTTTCTGGAAGCATGGTTACCGGACCAAAAACGCAACCAGAGTACCTGTCTGAGGATACAGCAACACTGCTACCCTGGATCACATAGGCAGTAAATCAACGGCCGCATTACCAAGGTACTTGAGACCTCGGAGCAAAAAGTTAGCCCTCTGCGGCGTATCCAGCAGGCGGCCGCTGTCCAGAAGATTCTGGAGCTCCGTCATAAGCTCAGACAGATATTGCGCCACCATGGCGAACGTCAGGGCTGGCCGCAGAGCAGAGCCTGTCACCAGGAAGAGTGACCTTAACAGCGCCTCTGTCTTTGGCAGCGGGCCCTTGAATGCAGGAACCCCTTCCAGAGGACTGGTCATTGTCTTATTAAAGCGATTTCGGAAATTTGGAAATAAGGAAGAACATTTGAAATAATAAGTTATTCATTTATTATTTTAACTTATTATAAATTATAAGAAGCTATTATTATTTCAAATTTTCTTCCTTATTTCCGACTTTTGCAGTGTGTGACTGTATATATGCATACTGTATGTATGTATGTATGTGTGCGTGTATACTGGGTGTGTATATACAGTATACATACAATATACATACAATATACACACACCCAGTATACACACACACACACACACACACACACATACATACATACAGTATGCATATATACAGTCACACACTGCAAAAGTTGGAAATAAGGAAGAACATTTGAAATAATAATAGCTTATTATTATTTATAATGAGTTAAAATAATACATTTATAACATATTATTTCAAATGTACTTCCTTATTTCCAAAATTCGGAAATATGGAAATAAGAAATAACATTTGAAATAATAATAATAATTAACTATTAAATTATAGATATTGGAATTTTCTTGAAAATATGGCTATTAGAGATACATTTCATATTTAAGTTCACTAACAGCCAAACTTTCAAGGAAATTCCAATACCTATAATTTAATAGTTATTTATTATTATTTCAAACGTTCTTTCTTATTTCCGAATTTCGGAAATAAGGAAGAACATTTAAAATATTAAGTTATTCATTTATTATTTTAACTTATTATAAATTATAATAAGCTCTCATTATTTCACATGTTCTTTCTTATTTTCGAATATCGGAAATAAGGAAGAACATTTGAAATAATAAGTTATTGATTTATTATTTTAAATTATAAATTATAATAAGCTATTATTATTTAAAATGTTCTTCCTTATTTCCGACTTTTGCAGTGTGTGACTGTATATATGCATACTGTATGTATGTGTGTGTGTGTATACTGGGTGTGTATATACTGTGTGTATATTGTATGTATATTGCATGTATACACACAGTATACATACAATATACATACAATATACACACAGTATATACACACCCAGTATACACACACACATACATACATACATACAGTATGCATATATATACAGTCACACACTGCAAAAGTCGGAAATTCTTCCTTGTTTCCGAATTTCCGAAATTCTGTAAATAAGAAAGAACATTTGAAATAATAATAGCTTATTATTATTTATAATAAGTTAAAATAATACATTAATAACTTATTATTTCAAATGATCTTCCTTATTTCCGAAATAAGAAAAACATTTGAAATAATAAATACCTATTAAATGATAGGTATTGGAATTTTCTTGAAAATATGACTATTAGTAATAAAGTTTATATTTAAGTTCACTAACAACCAAACTTTCAAGGAAATTCCAATACCTATAATTTAATAGTTAGCAGTTAGTTATTATTTCAAATGTTCTTAGTTATTTTCGAATTTTTGGATTTCCGAATTTCTGAATTTCCGATTTTCGGCTGTTCCGATTGGTGAATTTCCAAATTACCGCAATTGCAGAATTACCGTGAATTTCTGAATTACCGCAATTGCCGAACTACCGCAAATTTCCGATTTCCGAATTTTTTAATTTCCGAATTTTTTTAACTTCTGAATTTCCGAATTTTTTAAATTTCCGAATTTTCGAAAAACAAATAAAAACAAATTTTTTAGCCATGCACAAGTCTAAAAATAAGTAATTTTTAAATGAGCAGTGATATATTCATGCTTAAAGTGAAAGCATAAAAATGAAAAATTCCTTTCAATATAGTGCCTGGGGGTCCCCTCAGTCTACATGCAAAGTGTGTGATCTGTACCGTGTATTATTATTATACAGAATTTATATAGCACCAACAGTTTGCGCTGCGCTTTACAATAAAGAAGGAACACAGTACAATTACAATACATTTCAATACTGAAGGACTAGGAGGGCCCTGCTCATGCAGCTTACAATCTAATGGGGGGGGGGGGGGGTGGTACAAAAGGTAATGGCTGCAAGGGATGATCTGATAGAGGTGACTCAAGTACAGTTGTTAGGTGGAGGTGGGTAGGTAGGCTTCCCTGAATAAGTGAGCTTTCAAGGATTGCCTAAAGGCAGACAGGGTGGGGGTTGACCGGACATTCTGGGGCAGGGAGTTCCAGAGGGTGGGAGAGGCTCTGGTGAAGTCCTGTAGGCAAGCATGGGAGGAGGTAACAAGGGAGTTAGAGAGCAGGAGGTCCTGAGAGGAGCAGAGAGGATGATTTGGGTGATATCTGCAGATGAGATTGGTGATGTAGCTGGGGGCAATGTTGTGGGTGGCCTTGTACGTTGTGGTTAGTATTTTGAATTTTATACAATGGGCTAGGGGAAGCCAGTGAAGTGAATGGCAGAGCGGGGCAGTAGTCACGGATCAGTTAGTAAGGTGTATTAGTCTGGCAGCAGCATTCATGATAGACTTAAGGGGGGGATAGCCTGTGTAAAAGTAGGCCGATGAGGAGGGAGTTGCAGTAGTCAAGGCGGGAAATAACCAAGGAGTGAATAAGTTGTTTTGTGGTGTCGTTAGTTAGGAAGGGGCGAATTCTGGAGATGTTGCAGATTTAGCCAGTGATTGGATGTGGGGGCTGAAGGAGGGTTTGGAGTCTAGGATTACACCCAGCACCCTGGTATGTGTGGAAGGACCAATGGTTGTGCCATTGATCTCAATGGTAAAGTCATGGGGAGGTGACTGGGGAGGAGGAAATATACAAGCTCAATCTTAGAAAATTTGAGTTTCGGGGCATGACATCCATACTGATG
This sequence comes from Glandirana rugosa, assembly GCA_018402905.1. Lineage (NCBI taxonomy): Eukaryota > Metazoa > Chordata > Amphibia > Anura > Ranidae > Glandirana > Glandirana rugosa. Next base: position 328,843 of record BLSH010235367.1, on the reverse strand, counting down.
TGTCATTCAGTAAGTTTGTGATGCGTGAGGAGATTGAGGTGCAGAGTTGAGTAGTTGAGAGATAGATCTGGGTGTCATCAGCATAGAGTTGGTATTTGAAGCCATGGGAATTTATCAACTGGCCCAGGGAAGAGGTATAGAGGGAGAATAAGAGGGGCCCAAGGACAGAGCCTTGGGGTACCCCAACAGAAAGAGAAAGAGGAGCGGAGGAGATGTTGTTGTATGTGACACTGATGGTGTGCTGAGATAGGTAGGAGGAGAACTAGGAAAGAGCAGAGTCAGAGGTCAAGGGAGTGGAGTTATTGAGGATGAGTGGGTGGTCAACTGTGTCAAAGGCAGCAGAAAGGTCTAAGAGTAGGAGTATGGAGTACTGGTAATTGCTTTTAGCAGTTAGTAAGTCGTTGGGGAGTTTTAGTAGGGCAGTTTCAGTGGAATGTTCTGACCGGAAGCCAGATTGTAGGGGATTGGGAAGGTTGTTGTCAGTGAGGTAGCAACTAGAGTTGAGTGAACCCGAACTGTAAAGTTCGGGTCTGTACCGAACTTTGGGGTGTCCGTGACCCGGACCCGAACCCGGACATTTGAAAAAAAGTTTGGGTTCGGGTTCTGGGTTTGGGTATTTGATCACGCATGTTGAATAGCTGCAGGGTAGCCAATCAGCAAGTGTTTCACTGGTTTGCCCTTAGAAGCCATCACAGCCTACTAATGGCATGGCTGTGATTGGCCAGTGCATCATGTGACCCAGCCTCTTTATAAGCTGGAGTCACTTAGTGCTGCATGTCACATGCTCTCTGATTAGTTTAGGGAGAGGATGCTGCCAGCGCTGTGAGGGACAGATTGCAGATATTAATAACATCTCATCCTGCATTAAAGAATGATCTGATTGTGGGCTAGGTAGAGTCTACTGCTTAGAGGGACAGATTATTGTTCTAAAATCCTCTCCTAGTTCTATAGGGTCATGTTCCTGCTGTTGCTGTAAGGGACAGATTATTGTTCTAAAATCATCGCCTACTCCTATAGGGTCAGGTTCCTGCTGTTGCTGTAAGGGACAGATTATTGTTCTAAAATCATCGCCTACTCCTATAGGGTCAGGTTCCTGCTGTTGCTGTAAGGGGCAGAGTATTGTTCTAAAATAATTTTACTTCCTTTTGCAGCCCTCTAGCACTTTCCTGGACTTTTTTACAGTCATTTTTGTGCCGAAAAGTTCGGGTCCCCATTGACTTCGGGGTAAACTTCGGGTCAAGTTCGGTACCGAAACCCGAACTTTTTTGCGAAGTTCGGCCAAACCCACCGAACCCGAACATCCAGGTGTTCGCTCAACTCTAGTAGCAACTCATACGGTTGTGGACAAGGCGTTCTAGAAACTTGGAGGCAAACAAGAGCAGGGAAATGGGTCTTAAGTTATTCAAACAGGTGGGGGTCTAGTGAGGGTTATTTAAGTATGGGGGTTACCAGTGCATGTTTGAGTGGAGAGGGAAAGGTATCGAAAGACAGGGAGAGGTTGAAGATGTGGGTTAGAGAGTTTAAGTTAAAACAGGAGGGTGGTCGTAGTAGTTGCGAGGGGACAGGGTCCAGGGGACAGGTGGTGGGGTGGGCTGTGGAAAGGAGTTTGGCAACTTCCTCAGAGCTAACAGGATTGAAGGAGGAAAGTGTTGAGTGGGATGTTGGACTTGGTGTATTGGTTAGTCAAGGAAGCTGGATGCAGGATATTGAATTGTGTCAATTTTGTTTTTGAAGTGATTGGCAATCTCCTGGGAAGTGAGCAAGTTGGTGGGTGGAGGCAGTGGGGGTGGAGTAAGGAATTAAGGGTAGATGAGAGGGATTTGATGAGAGTGGTTTTTCCAATTACCGAATTTCCAAATTTGCAGTATTCGGATTTTCGGATTTGCCAGTTTTCGAAATTACCGAATTTTTGAATTAGAAAAAAAACAAAAATTCTGATTTATCTGAATTGCCGAATTTCAAAAAATTTGTCAAAAAACGAATTTGGAGTGAAACAAAATTGCATGTGTCTAGTGTAGAAAGAACCTGGATTGTGTTTTTTGGGAAGAGGAAAAGTTGAGCCCGCCTCCGCCGTGTATAGAATCTGCTGCAGCAATAATTACATTTATAAAAAAAAATTACATTTTCCCTGCAAACTTCCTTTATTTTGTAAGCAACGGCTAGGGGAGCTAGTCTGTATGATGAGGCCACGGTGTAGTGCACTGGGAACAAGATTAGAGATTTTTTGGATAAATTCTGGTGTCTCTTCCACAGACTTTGGATAGAATTAATGGGTGTGGAAAAATTGGGCTTTGGGTGTCGGTGGCGTCTTCACACCGTAACCCTATAAGAGATACTCTTGATGAAAGCAAGAATTGGCCTTGCTGTGAAAAAATGCAATGATATGCACCTGTCAAACAGGTGCTGAAAAATTGTTTTTTGGGCGTCGGTGGCGCCTCCAAACCGTAACCCTATAGGGGTATTCTTGATGAAAGCAAGAACTGGCCTTGCTGTATAAAAAATGAAATGATATGCACCTGTCAAACAGGTGCAGAAAAGTTGGTCTTTGTGTGTCGGTGGCGCCTCCAAACCGTAACCCTATAGAGGTACTCTTAATGAAAACAAGAATTGGCCTTTCTGTCGAAAATTGCAATGATATGCATCTGTCAAACAGGTGCAGACAAATTGGTCTTTGGGTGTTAATTGTGCCCATGAAACCTACATCAAAAACATTCTTCCAGATGAAATCAACATGCACAACGCTAGGCAGCCTAAAAGCCCTGCAGAGATTCCAAAGGGGCTTCATAGCTGCTGGTAATCCAGGATTGATTCTTTTTGATGAAAGTCAGATGGTCCTCAGAGTCTGTGGACAGACGCGTTCTTTGATCAGTGACAAAACCTCCAGCAGCACTGAATGCCCGTTCGGAAAGCACACTGGATGCAGGACAGCCCAGCAGCTCGTCGACTGGAAAGCCCTCCATCTCTGTTTTGCCCTTAGAAAATCGTCCACCATGTGATGCAGACGCTGTTGATGGGTTGTGGAAGCTGACAGCCCTGGGCGGCGAGGACTAAAAAAATGGAGAAATGCATGACTTATGAAGCCACCTTCTCCACTGCTCCTCTCTTGACCAACAGAAGCCTCAAAACTACGTTTTCCACGACACTGTATCCTACCAGAGTCGGGTAAAGTGTTGGATAAACTCCTCTTTAAGGTGTCCTCAAGAGATTTCATCTTCCGCACTCTCTGTGTGGGCGGGATGAGTTATGAGACTTTACCCTTTATAACGGTGGTCAAGGAGGGTTGCCAATCAATAGTGATCCTTCTCCTTTATGCCACATATTCTTGGGTCCCTTCGCAGGCTTTGAAGCATGAGGGAGCTCATGCACTACAAATTTGCAGAGGCATGAGAAGCAGATTTCTCGGGGTCACTGTGGATTACAGTATCTGCAACTGCCTCCTCTCAGCCACGTACTACTCCCAAGGGTTCTGGGGATGGAAAACCATTGCTTACTGTTTGAAGTATGTCTTCCTCTGCTTTAATGTTCTGAAACTGCCAGAATCCTCCTCCTCCTACTCTCTTTCCATAAAGTGGGCCTTGAGAGGAAAGGAAGTCCTCCTCTTCCTCCTGCTGCTTTGCCTCCAATGCCCTGTCCATAATACCACGTAGAGTCTGCTCCAGCAGGATCATAACAGGGATTGTGTCACTGATGCATGCATTGTCATGGCTCACCATCATTGTGGCCTCCTTAAATGGTGACAGTACAGTGCATGCATCTTTTATGAGCAGCCATTGGCGTGGGGAAAAAAGCCTAGCTGGCCTGAGCCTGTCGTTTGCCCCATACTCACACAGGTACTCGTTGAGGGCCCTTTGCTGCATGTGCAGCAGCTGCAACATTGACAAAGTCGAGTTCCACCTGGTGGGCATGTCCCAAATCAGGTGGTTTATGGGCAGGTGGAATTCCCACTGAATTTCAGCCAACTGAGCACTGGTTGTGTATGATCGCCTGAAATAGCTACAGACTCTTCTGGCCTGCTTTAGCAGATCTTCCAACCCTGGGTACCTATGTAGGAAATTCTGCACCACCAAATTGAGGACATGTGTCAGGCATGGCACATGTGTCAACTTTCCCTGTCTTAGGGCAGACAGGAGGTTTGTGCCATTATCACACACCATCATTCCTGGCTCCAGCTGGCATGGCGTGGACCACCTCTGGGCCTGTCCCTGCAGAGCTGCAAGATTCTCTGCTCCGGTGTGGTTCCTGTCCTCTAGACACACCAGCTGAAGCACTGCATGGCACCTTTTAGCCTGACTCATTGAATAGCCCTTTGAATGCTTAGAGGTTACTTGAGGTTCATAGGACAATTCAGCAGAGGAGGACATGGAGGAGGAGGAGAAGGGCTGACAAATCTTGCATCACCACCAGCTGTATGGAGATGTGGGGGCACAAAAAGCTTCAGCACTGAGCCCTATCCTGCATCGTTCCGAGTTGCTAGCAGAGTTACCCAGTGTGCTGTGAACGAAATATATCGTCCCTGCCCAGGCTTGCTGGACCACGTATCACCAGTAACTTGGACTTTGCGGCTGACTGCCTTTCCCAATGATGCCACAACATTACCTTTCACGTGATGGTAGAGAGACGGAATGGCCTTATGTGAAAAGAAATAGCGACTGGGAACCAGCCATTGTGGTACAGCACATTCTGCAAATTTACAGAAGGGGTCAGAATCCACCAGGCGGAAAGGCAAATGTTGGAGAGCCAGCAGCTTTGAGAAGCTTGCATTCAGACGCTGGGCATGTGGATAGCAAGGGCTGTATTTTTTTTTTCGCTGCAGCAGATGGGGCAGAGAAATTTGCCAGCTATAGTCTACAGCTGGTGGTGTGCTGCTGGTAGATGTGCTGCAAGGACCTGGGACACCCTGCGCTATACCATCATCCCTGTCACTGGAGGCTGCTGAGAGGTCATGAGGTATAGCAGGGGCAGACTGAGGTGAGTAAGGAGGAGAAGGGACAGACCTGTGCCCCTTTTTTTTGGCTTTTAGGTGCTCTTGCCAACGGGCTGAGTGATGGGAGATTAAATGCCTTGTTAAGCATGTGGTACCCAAATGGCTGGTGTTTTTGCCACGTTTGATGTGCTTGAGCAAACTTTCCAAATAGCAACAGTGCGATCAGCTGCACATGTACTAAAAAAGGCCCAGACAGCTGAGCTGTGGGAAGTGGGCCGGGAGATAACAGCTCCACAATGTGATGGAATAGGATGGCTGCTCTCTGGTCTTCCATGATGGTTGCCTTGTTGGGGTTGAGACTCACCCTCACTTTCCTCCTCTGCTCTGTCTGGCACCCAAGTCGCGTCAGTGACATCATCATCATCATGATCTCCTCCATCCTCATTACCACTGGAGACAACTTGTTAATACACTGCGGCTGGGGGAACATGACTGCCAATTTGTGTAACAGTGTTCTCCCCTCTCTGTAGGCTCATGTTCCTGCCTTCCTCAACATCGGAATTGAGTAATGGCTGTGCATCGTCAAGGAGCAAGTGGCAGATGCTGTGTTCAAATAACTCAGCTGACTCCTCCATGCCTGATGCTGGGGCTATGGCAGAAATAGCTATGGACAAGGAGGTAGGTTTAGCCACTCTGGCAGCTGCAGGGGACTGTGTACTAGTCTCTGTTTGGGTGACAGAGGATGAGGATGGTTTAGTAAGCCAGTCCGCCACCTCCTCTGCATTCTGTGGCTGGATAGCATGGGCAACATCACTAAACAGAGGAAATGATGCCCTGCCTGAGGACTGACCATGTCCACCTTTGCCTGTGGACACATACGCTGCTGGACCCCTTAAAGTGCCATGGGGACGTTTGCCTCTCCTTGTTATCCTCCCAGACATGATGGGGGGTCGGGGATGCTTATTAACCAAATGTAATAAAGATATGTAAATGTGTACGTGGATGCACTTTAACCACTTTCCTACCGCCGTATGCAGAATGACGGGCGGGAAGTAGTTTATTTATCCTGACTGGGCGCAATATGATGTCCAGCAGGATAACATTCCGGCGTGCGCCCGTGGGGGCGCACATCGCAGCGATCGGTGGTGCCGTGGGTCACTCTGACCCACCGCATTACCGATCTTGGTAAAGAGCTTCCATCGGAAGTGCTGCATATCAGTGCCACCTATCAGTGCCCATCAGTGCTGCTTATCAGTGCTGCCTATTAGTGCCCATCATTGCTGCATATAAGTGCCTCATCATCAGTGCCCCTCAATGCCACCTCATCGGTGCCACCTCATCAGTGCCAATCAGTACTGGCTCATCAGTGTCCGCCAGTGTAGCCTCATCAGTGCCCATCAGTGAAGGAGAAAATGTACTTCTTCACAAAGTTTTGTGACAGAAAAAGTCAAAATTTTCGGTCTTTTTTTATTTGTACAGCAAAAAATAAAAATACCACGAAAAGAAAGCTATATTTGTGGGAACAAAATAATAAAAACTATATAATATATTTTCACTGGATAATCCTGCAAATACGAAACTTCCTTTTTCTCAGAGGCTACTCTTCTCTACACTATCTGAACTGTCCCTAGCTGCTATAGCAAGCTATATTTGTGGGAACAAAATGATAAAAACTTTGTTCGGTTACAGTGTCGCACGACCGCGCAATTGTCATTCAAACACGCAACAGCATTGAAACCTGGAAATTGGTCTGGTAGGGAAGTGTTCTAAGTGCTCACTACACAGACACACACCACGGATACACTACAATATAAATATACTGCATCAAAAGTGCAGTAACACACAGAACTATATGACGTTAAACTTGCAGTAATGCACAAAACTATATTGTGTTAAACTTGCAGTAACGCGCAGAACTATATGGCGTTAAATTTGCAGTAACACAATGAAATATATGGCCTTAAACTTGCAGTAAAGCACAGAAGTATATGGTGTTAAACTTGCAGTAAAGCACAGAAGTATATGGTGTTAAACTTGCAGTAACACAATGAAATATATGACGTTAAACTTGCAGTAACGCACAGAACTATATCGTGTTAAACTTGCAGTAACACAATGAAATATATGGCATTAAACTTGCAGTAATGCACAGAACTACGTGGCATTAAACTTGCTATAACGCACAGAACTATAGGGCATTAAACTTGCATTAACGCACACAACTATGTAACGTTAAACTTTCAGTAACACACACAACTATATAACGTTAAACTTGCAGAATGCACACAACTATATAGCGTTAAATTTGCAGTAATGCACAGAGCGTTAAAAGTGCAATAATGCACAGAAATGTATGGCGTTAAACTTGCAGTAATGCACAGAAATATACGGTGTTAAATGGTCACTAAACTGTCCCTAACTGCACACTAATGCAAAGATGAATGGTGGTTAATACACTACAATCACACTATCTGAACCTCCCTTACTCTAAATACACATTAATGTAAAGATGAATGACTCGTTACTACACTACACTGACGCTATCTGAACTGTCCCTAGCTGCACACTATATATAATATATTTTCACTGGATAATCCTGCAAATATGAAACTTCCTGTCTCTCAGAGGCTACTCTTCTCTACACTATCTGAACTGTCCCTAGCTGCTATAGCAAGCTATATTTGTGGGAACAAATTGATAAAAACTTTGTTCGGTTACAGTGTCGCGCGACCGCGCAATTGTCATTCGAAAACGCAACAGCACTGAAACCTGGAAATTGGTCTGGTAGGGAAGTGTTCTAAGTGCCTGGTATTGAAATGGTTAATCAATGGAAAGTGGTACTTGGTGCACTTTAATTTGAGTACTCACTACACAGACACACACCACGGATACACTACAATATAAATATACTGCATCAAAAGTGCAGTAACGTACAAAACTATATGACGTTAAACTCGCAGTAATGCACAGAACTATATGGCATTAAACTTGCAGCAATGCACAAAACTATATTGTGTTAAACTTGCAGTAATGCACAGAACTATATGGCGTTAAATTTGCAGTAATCCAATGAAATATATGGCATTAAACTTGCAGTAAAGCACAGAAGTATATGGTGTTAAACTTGCAGTAACACAATGAAATATATGACATTAAACTTGCAGTAACGCACAGAACTATATCGTGTTAAACTTGCAGTAGCGCAATGAAATATATGGCATTAAACTTGCAGTAACGCGCAGAAGTATATGGTGTTAAACTTGCAGTAACACACAGAACTATATGGCGTTAAACTTGCAGTAATGCACAGAACTACATGGCGTTAAACTTGCTATAACGCACAGAACTATATGGCATTAACCACTTCCTTACTGGCCACTTAAACCCCCCTCCTGCCCAGACCAATTTTCGGCTTTCAGCACTGTCGCATTTTGAATGACAATTGCGCGGTCGTGCGACGTTGTACCCAAATAAAATTTGCGTCCTTTTTTTCCCACAAATAGAGCTTTCTTTTGGTGGTATTTAATCCCCTCTGCGTCATTTCTGATAACCGCTATAAACAAAAAATGAGAGAAAATTTTGCAAAAAAGAACAATATTTTTTACTTTTTGATAAAATACAAATCCATAAAAAAAAAAAATATTCATCAGTTTAGGCCGATATATATTCTTCTGCATATTTTTGGTAAAAAAAAAAAAATCGCAATCGGCGCATATTGATTGGTTTGCACAAAAGTTATCGCGTCTACAAACTATGGGAATTGATTTATGGCGTTTTTATTTTTTTACTAGTAATGGCGGCGATCTGCGATTTTTATCGGGACTGCGATATTGCAGCAGAAATGTCGGACTTTTTTTACACATTTTTGGGACCAATGACATTTATACAGCGATCAGAAACTTAAATATCCACTGATTACTGTGTAAATGTCATTGGCAGTGAAGGGGTTAACCTGCAGGGGGCAGTGTAGGGGTTAACAGTGTTCCCTGGGTGTGTTCTAACTGTGGGGGGGGGGGGCGGACTGGCCAGGACATAACAGATCTCACTGATCCCAGTAACAGGGATCAGTAGATCTGGTATGTCCCTTGTAACAGAACATTGGCGGTTCCCCGATCTGCAGCTCTGTCAGGCAATCGTGGGTCTAGAGCAGACATCGAATCCGCCTGACCCACGGGCAAGACCGTGCAGCGTACGGCGGCCGCGCGCGCCGCCGCTGCCGCCAGGGGGTGCGCCGGGAGCGTGCACAGGGGACAACGTCCATGGACGTCGTCCCGGCATTTCAGATCCACGCTGGAGCCGTACTTTGGCAATAGCGCAGATCTGGAGGGGTTAAACTTGCAGTAACGCACACAATTATATAACGTTAAACTTGCAGTAATGCACAAAACTATATTGTGTTAAACTTGCAGTAACGCACAGAACTATATGGCGTTAAATTTGCAGTAACGCAATGAAATATATGGCATTAAACTTGCAGTAAAGCACAGAAGTATATGGTGTTAAACTTGCAGTAACACAATGAAATATATGACGTTAAACTTGCAGTAACACACAGAACTATATCGTGTTAAACTTGCAGTAACGCAATGAAATATATGGCATTAAACTTGTAGTAACGCACAGAAGTATATGGTGTTAAACTTGCAGTAACATACAGAACTATATGGCGTTAAACTTGCAGTAATGCACAGAACTACGTGGCGTTAAACGTGCTATAATGCGCAGAACTATATGGCATTAAACTTGCAGTAACGCACACAACTATATAACGTTAAACTTGCGGTAACGCACACAACTATATAATGTTAAACTTGCAGTAATGCACACAACTATATAGCGTTAAATTTGCAGTAATGCACAGAAATATATGATGCTAAACTTGCAGTAACGCACAGAACTATATAGCGTTAAAAGTGCAATAATGCACAGAAATATATGGCGTTCAACTTGCAGTAATGCAATGAAATAGACGGTGTTAAATGGTCACTACAATGACACTATCTGAACTGTCCCTAACTGCACACTAATGCAAAGATGAATGGTGGTCAATACACTACAATCACACTATCTGAACCTTCCTTACTCTAGATACACATTAATGTAAAGATGAATGACTCATTACTACATTACACTGACGCTATCTGAACTGTCCCTAGTCGCACACTATATATAATATATTTTCACTGGATAATCCTGCAAATACGAAACTTCCTGTCTCTCAGAGGCTACTCTTACTTGTCCACTGGAGGGAACTATGGTTGCCGCCCGGGCTTGTCTTTAAACATGTCTACCATTACATGTGGGTTTAGTAGTTTACAGAAGATAACATTGTCCAGCTCACAAGAAATGACAAGGACACAGCATTCCTGGCAAGATCAAAGGGTATTTTCTGTACTTCTTGAAAATGTTGTTAGGTTAAAAAAAATGCAGAGTGTCCTCTTGCAATTCTCTTTAAGAAGGAAGAACTTGGCGGGCCCAATGATGACCATACAAGGCAAAGGAGAAAGGTAAGTAAAAAAAAAAAAGCAAAGAATGCAGTTTCAGGGGAAAAGGGAATGGCTCCAAAGAAGATAGAGACTTTATTGTAGAACGATGGTCAGACTACAGTAAGGTGACCAGATTTTAAAAAGAAATCCGGGGACATATTTTTTTTTGGCGGCAGTAATGGCGGCAATCAGCGATTTATAGTGGGACTGCGATATTTCCGCAGACAAATCGGACACTAAGTGACACTTTGTGGGAACCAGTGACACTAATACACTGTCACTGTACTAATGACACTGGCTGGGAAGGGGTTAACATGTAGGGCAATCAAAGGGTTAAATGTGTGCCTAACAAGTGTTTTCTCGCTGTGGGGGAGGTGCTTTTACTAAGAGAAGGCATAGATTCATGTCCCTGCTTTGTAGGAACACAGGATCAATGTCCTCCATACTGACAGAACGGCGATCTGCCTTATTTACATAGGCAGACCGCCATTCTGCCTGTGTACAGAACGATGATACCCAGAAATGCAGGATCACGTATATACAGTATACATGATCCTACGCAGCAGTCCCTCCTCTCCGACCAGCACATGATCATCAGAAAGGGGCACAGATAATGGAAAATATACACCCTCCTAAGCTAGTAGGAGCGGCAGAGCAGGGGGTGTGTAATTCAGAATTTTGTTTTTTAATTCTGCACTGACTGTCTGAAATTGCCTGGGCCCTGCTCAAATCCAAGCTGGGGACAAAACCGGGGACAGACTTGGTTCAGGGACAGTGTCCTCAGTCTGGGGACTGTCCCCCAGAAACCGGGGACATCTGGTCCCCCTAGACTACAGACATCTAAATATGTTCTTATTTTTTAACAAGTAGTAAATAAACTTGAAAACAAGCCATCACTGACCTTTGTATTTACAGGCATTGTGAAGTAATTTATTCCCAAAGCTCACAAGAGAAGAAGTGAAGTTGTTTTTTATCTCTCAGTTTTAAGTCTCAGTACTCTGCTTTCCCTTTTCTTCTAGTTTCTCTTTCAACAGCCATCCAGACCCTCCGTCTTTTATACCTGAACGGTAATGGGTAATGGTAATATCTAAATCCCAAAAGTGTCTGTAAGACCAGAATCCTCTCAAACAACCCTGGCAACTCTGTCTAACGTCACTGTGTCATAACATTGTATTATAAACTGTGAATTGGATTCGTTTCATCAGTTTCTGCACCCATGTAATTATTTATTGTCTGCATGACTGCAAAAATGTAAAATAAAGAGTTATAAAAAAAAATGAGAGGGTTCAGGAGTGCAGGATACTTAAAAACTGTAGAAAAACAAGACAAGTATTTTGAAAGTAGCATTAGTAATAATTGGCCCATTAAAGTGATACTAAACACACACTGTTTAATTTACATTATCCATTGTCTTTCTGTAGGTGGGTGATGGTACTGTAATTATTTTAATGAAAAAAAAACAGCCAAGTACCTTTTTTCCTAATCAATATGCAGCTGTCACATTACCCAGCTCTTTCCCAGCCTGTCTGCAGGGAAACAGTGGCAGGAGCAGTTTCTGCTGCTGGCCATGTCCAAAATAAAAAAACAGCCTTTGGGATACAGAGTAAAAATAAATAAATAATAGCAATACATTTTTTAAAATTGTCATACAAATATACATTTGAAAAGAAATCTTTATTATTTTTTGGAAATAACATAGTGTCTGTGATATTCTGCCAGTCACAAACTGTGTCACATGCATCAGAGAACAATAAAACTCATGCTAAATAAATACCATTGGTGGCTTATACGATTGATCTGGACCTGTTCCCAAAAAAACAGTGTGCTCAGAATATGCGTTTGGAGAAATCAATCCAATAATAAAAACCATTCAGTATTAGAAAACATTCAGTAAGTAATGCTTAGGATGCATAAGAATTAGTCCTTGTGGGAACCTGTGGTGTAGAGAGGTGGTATGGGGAGACAAACGGTGCTCGTGCTCTCCTCCTACAAACACCCCTCTCACCATAGACAGTCCCCTCACGGTATGGCCCAATTCCCGAATCTCCTTAACTGATGGCTCCCCTCAGTCCCCAGTGGCTTGGGGTGCGGGATGCCTGTTGCGGTGTGCCAGTGTCTTCCAGCCCCTCTCGGGGACCCGGTAACCAGTGATCGTAGGGAGAGGGTAAAATTGGTGTCAGATTGCAAGTGAAAAAATCAAGAAGCACCAAGTACCATACACTTACTGTGTAAGGAGAACGAAGTCAGACTCATCTACTTCCGTGCGTTCCACTAGATGCCGGACCGGAAGTGCGTGTGACGCTGGTAGGCTCCAGCCTGTGTCTTAGAATAACAGGGGGTGAAGCCTCCATCAATCAAGATGTAATATCCTGGCCCCATTTTGTTTAGCTGGTTAGTGGGTATGAAGGAGGAGGAGGGAGGGAGTGGGCTGTCATTTACCACTGGGTATACACCCACATATGTGACTCTTTAGTCACAAGGGCTGCTCAGATGTGATAGGGAGGAAATGTTCAGCATAGAAACTCACTGAAAACTGAGCATGTGCAGAGTTGCCAACACTGCTCTGCAAAATCCCTAGCTGAATTGGGGACATGAACAGAAGGAGGAGATAGAGAACAGCAGGATCAGCCAATTTTTTTGCAGAATACAGAAAACAAAACCCATAGTGACTGAGCGAGTATGAAAAGCATGTAATACACCATTTATTGATAGGTTTTTTATAATGTGGGTTTAACTGCAGTCTTATGGTAACTACTGGCCCTGTGAGAGCAGCCAAGCAGATCTTCGACCCTGCATGAGGCAAATTGTAGTGGATTGCTCTCTACTAAATCTGGTTCTTGACCCTGTTAGAGCAGTCAGATACTTTGATCTGTTGGGAATGCATACTTCTTACAATGTCCATATGTTAGCTTCTACCCAGCGCCTATATGACACTCTTCAGCAAGAACATCCTTTTCCAGCCCAAATTTCTCCAGATATCAATTCTAGCAGAGAACTTAAGTCATTAGTCCCCTGGCTGAGGCAAGGCCCAAGCAATGATGCCAAAACAGACATTCTCTCCAGGTTGAACCCAGGGAATGAGAAGAACACCCTAGAAAGATGACCCAAATTTTTATCATCTTGCAAATTCCTCTGAACAAGGACCTCATGGATTTTTTGCCTTTCTGATGCTAAGAATGCATTGTTTTTTAATTTTTGGCCTTGGAGGCATGTACATTCATTTTTTTTACCCCAACTAACTATATCTTCTATTGCAGTGTTTTTCAACCTTTTTTTAGTCAAGGCGGACAGTCTCAAGGCACCCTTTAAAAATTATGGACAGTATTGAGACACCCCATTTTAAAATGTAAAAACTATTCTAGTTTTACACAATGCGGCAACATCCACACAAGTAGGACACTCAACATTAGAGGTGATTTATTCTTCCAAAGCAAATACACTTTTGCACATTGGTACTGACTAGTATTCCAATGTTTCTCTTCTTCCTCAGTTTTTCTCCATCACAGCTAATGTGACCCCAGCGCTGATGGAGAGGGGCAGGGGAGGGTCAAACAAGGATGTTATGCAGGCGACTGACATTAACTGATCATGCCATTGCTAGAAGGATGTAATGGTGCACAATGAAAACCTGAGGCTTTGGGGTTGATTTACTAACACTGGAGAGTGCAAAATCTGGTGCAGCTTCACATGGTAGCCAATCAGATTCTAACTTCAGCTTGTTCAATGAAGCTTTGACAACAAATCCTGGAAGCTGATTGGTTTCTTTGCAGAGTTGCACCAGATTTTGCACTTTTCAGCTTTAGTAAATCAACCCCTTTGTGTAACTAAAAGGCAGCCTTCATCCACACGCTGGCTTTTTGGGCAATTTTTAGGCATTTTGCAAAGGCACCTCTGATTAAACCTCAAGGCGCCCCAGGGTGACTGGGCACCCTGGTTGAAAAAGGCTGTTCTATTGTATATTTCCATTTAAATTTCAGGGCCATTTGTCCTTATTTCCCTATATGTATGTTGAATTTTGACCACGTCTTTTATGAATGACAAAATCTCATAACCAATAAATTAAAAATAAATAAATAAGTAAAAAATTGCCCTTGGTGCGTAATTCTATTCCAGAATTGATTATGTAGATGTTTTTTTTTTTTTTTTAATATCGGCTCAAAGTGTACGCCTAATATAACATTTAACAGAAGCCTTAGATGTGATTATAAAGCCATCGGTGGACTTGTCATATTTCATCCGATGCTGACCTCGCTCTTGCAATATATAATTGAGGCATATGAAATTACATTCTGATCTAACATTTGTAACTTAAAACTAATTTCGACTTCCAGTGGGTGGCCCCAGCCATGTCCATTTTTCAATATTGCCACTTTAATTAAAAATAAAATGGTATAGGTTATATTTTTGTGTCAGTAACCGATCTCCATCCTTCACTACACAGAAACATATAATTGCTTATAAAAATGGCTTGCAGTGTTTATTAAAGCTAGACTCCAGCCAAAACTGTTATATCAACTTTGGGTAGAGTGGGGAAGGTCAAACAACAACAATGAAAAATTCCGAGCTCAACTTACCAGCCAGCCTGAATCAAACCAAATTGTCCTAACAGTTCACGTTAAAAACAGGGGTTTAGTTTACACACATTTGCAAATACAGGCAGAAGCCACTTCATGGCACCCCAGTATTATATGCAGTCCTAACTCTTAAATTTGAAGAGCCTCCATAGTAGGAGCACATATATAATAATGGATAGATTGAGGGCAGGTATGCCTGGAGGGAGCCCACTCCTCCTAAAAGCCCAGGAGTGCACAAGACTCCCAGCAAATAGCACATGTATTTTCAAATGTGTGCAAACGAAACCCCTATTTTTAACATGAACTGTTAGACAGGGTAATTGCAGGCTGGCTGGTAGGTTGAGTTGGGAATTTTCATTTGATTTTGTTTGACATGCATCTCCCTTCCATGTGTTCTATATATATATATATATATATGTATATATCCATATATATCCCCCCTGAACTCCTGTCTCAAAAGGCGACCAACTAGAATCATGTGTGTTCTCTCCTGGACTGGGGCAACCATGGCCACAATAGGTCCCTATTAGTGTTGAGCGAACCCGGACTGTAACGTTCGGGTCCGTACCGAACTTTCGGGTGTCCGTGGCACGGACCTGGACATTTCAAAAATCGTTCGGGTTCGGTCCGGGGTTCTGCTATTTTACTCCACGTGTTGAGAAGCTGCAGGGCAGCCAATCAACAAGCGTTTCACTGGTTTGCCCTTAGAAGCCATCACAGCCATGCCTACTAATGGCATGGCTGTGATTGGCCAGTGCATCATGCGACCCAGCCTCTTTATAAGCTGGAGTCACAGTGCTGCAGTCACATGCTCCTTGGGTTAGTGTAGGGAAAGGAAGCTGAAAGCTTGAGGGAGAGATTTGAGACATTTTAAGACCTGATCCTGCATCCTGAGATAGATTACTTTACTACTGCTGTCTGTGCTGTTGCTCTGAGGACAGATAGCAGAAATTAGAGATTTTACATACCGCTGCTTTGA
>BLSH010235367.1:273891-290099 GCA_018402905.1 Glandirana rugosa | reverse complement strand
GCTCCGGTACCGGCCATAACCCGTCACCAGGACACCAACCCCTGGGAATGGACTCTCTGAGCCCCGATATCGGGGTTATCGGTGGGGGATCGTTGCGGTGACGGAGAGTCAGGAGGGGTGGAAATTGTGAGTGGTTGGGAGGAGCGACATAAGAAGGGACCTATAAAAGGGTCGTCACAAGAGGAGGACGACAGAAGTGTGAACGAGTGCACGGTGGAGACACACAGCACTTCTCCCAGGGAAGGTGTGGGCTCGCGTCCGGGTTCCAGTGGGGTGAGGTCTGATCACCCATTGGGAGTTCCCGGTGGTTGTCGGATGGCTTGGCTGTTAGCCAAGCCTGTGTTTAATCTGGGTCAGGGTTGAGTGACTCAGGAAGGCTGGTATGACTCACAGGCAGCACCTCTGATACCTCCCCCTATTTCTAGAAATGTGAAGAATATTCTATAAGAATAGGAGTGGAGGTTAGTGGAAGCTACCTGGAATATTCGTGAGGGCCCTGACCAATCCCTAACAGATGGGTTGGCATGGGGCAAGCCCACTCAAATACTCAGGGTCAGCCCAGCTGGGGGGCAGTGGAGTACGGGTAGAGGACTGGAGATGGTGTGTTAGGCTGTTGGTGGCCCTTGAGGGTTACCCACTAGTCTGGAGTGGGGTGACCTTGGGCCTGCGCTCGGGTGTGGAAGGGACCCTCTTCACGACACACAGAGGTGGCACGTGAGCAAGTGTGAAGACAGCAGGAGGAGAACACTGCTGGGAAAATATCCAGGGAAGAATACAGCGAGGAGGGTTGGTGAGTGTTAAAGGTGGGGAGGACTGAGAGGCAGTGGCGTTGCTAGGGGGTGGCTATTGGGGCTATAGCCCCGAGTCTCTCAGGTAAGGGTCCCCAACCACAGGACCACTGCCCAATACCGGCCATGGCCTCGCCAGCTGGGATGCGAGTGCAGCAGGCAGGAAGCACGGGAGAGCGGCCAGGCAGTGCGGGAGAGCCAGAGAGCAGCCAGGCAGCATGGGAGTTCCAGAGAGCGGACAGACAGCACAGGAGAGCTGGGCAGAAAGTGGGCGAGAGAGCAGAGAGCTGACATCATCTCTCACTGCCCGCCCTGCATCACTGCTGTTCTGCCCTCACTGTGCAGCCGCAGGCAGCAGAGAGATTACATCAGCTCTTACTGCCCACAGTGCACGCCCTCTCTCTGGTGACCCTGATATAAGGGGAAGCTCTCTGGAGACTCTGAGGTAAACAGGGGCTCACTGGGAACCCTGATGTAAGTGGGGGGCTCTCTGGGGACCCTGATGTAAGTGGGGGGCTCTCAGGGGACCCTGATGTAAGTTGGGGGGCTCTCTGGGGACCCTGATGTAAGGGGGGCTTTCTGAGGACTCTGATGTAATTGGTGGCCTCTTTGGGGACTCTGAGGTAAGCAGGGGCTCACTGGGGACCCTGATGTAAGTGGGGGGCTCTCAGGGGACCCTGATGTAAGTTGGGGGCTCTCTGGGGACCCTGATGTAAAGGGGGCTCTCTGTGGACTCTGATGTAAGTGGGGGGCTCTTTGGGGACTCTGAGGCAAGGAGGGGCTCTCTGGGGACTCTGATGTAAGCAGGGGCTCCCTGGGGACCCTGATGTATGTGGGGGGCTCTCTGGGGCCTCTGATGTAAGTGGGGGGGCTCTCTGGGGACCCTGATGTAAGTGGGGAGCTCTCTGGGGACCTTGATGTAAAGGGGGTCTCTCTTGGGACCCTGATGTAAGGGGGAGGCTTTCTGGGGACTCTGATGTAAGGGGGGCTCTCTGGGGACTCTGATTTAAGGAGGGGCTCTCTGGGGACCCTGATGTAAGTAGTGAGGGGGCTCTCTGGGGACCCCGATGTAATGATAATATACAGTATCTCACAAAAATGAGTACACCCCTCACATTTTTGTAAATATTTTATTCTATTTTTTCATGTGACAACACTGCAGAAATGACACTTTGCTACAATGTAAAGTAGTGAGTGTACAGCTTGTATAACAGTGTACATTTGCTGTCCCCTCAAAATAACTCAACACACAGCCATTAATGTATAAACCGCTGGCAACAAAAGTAAGTCCATCCCTAAGTGAAAATGTCCAAATTGAGCCCAATTATCCACCCCCCAGGTGTCATGTGACTCATTAGTGTTACAAGGTGTGAATGGGGAGCAGATTTGTCAAATTTAGTGTTATCGCTCTCACTCTTATACTGGTCACTGGAAATTCAAAATGGCACCTCATGGCAAAGAACTCTCTGAGGATCTGAAAAAAAGAATTGCTGCTCTACATAAGATGGCCTAGGCTATAATAAGTTTGCCAAGACCCTGAAACTGAGCTGCAGCACGGTGGCCAAGACCATACAGCGGTTTAACAGGACAGGTTGCACTCAAACCAGGCCTCACCATGGTCGACCAAAGAGTTGAGTGCATGTGCTCAGCTTCATATCCAGGGGTTGTCTTTGGGAAATAGACGTATGACTGCTGCCAGCATTGCTGAAGAGGTTGAAGGGGTGGGGGGGGGTCAGCCTGTCAGTGCTCACACCATACGCCGCACACTGCATCAAACTGGTCTGCATGGCTGTCATCCCAAAAGGAAGGCTCTTCTAAAGATGATGCACAAGAAAGCCCACAAACAGTTTGCTTAAGACAATCAGACTAAGGACATGGATTAATGGAACCATGTCCTGTGGTTTGATGAGACCAAGATAAACTTATTTGGTTCAGATGGTGTCAAGCGTGTGTGGCGGCAACCAGGTGAGGAGTACAAAGTCTTACCTACAGTCAAGCATGGTGGTGGGAGTGTCATGGTCTGGGGCTACATGAGTGCTGCCAGCACTGGGGAGCTACAGTTCATTGAGGAAACCATGCATACCAACATATACTTTGACATACTGAAGCAGAGCATGACCCCCTCACTTTGGAGACTGGGCCGCATGGCAGTATTCCAACATGATGACGACCCCAAACACACCTCCAAGACGACCACTGCCTTGCTAAAGAAGCTGAGGGTAAAGGTGATGGACTGGCCAAGCATGTCTCCAGACCTAAACCCTATTGAGCATCTGTGGGGCATCCTAAAACAGAAGGTGGAGGAGCACAAGGTCTCTAACATCCACCAGCTCCGTGAAGTCATCATGAAGGAATGGAAGAGGACTCCATGCCCAAGAGGGGGTTAAGGCGGTGCTGGAAAATAATGGTGGCCACATAAAATATTGACACTTTGGGCCCAATTTGGACATTTTCACTTAGGGGTGTACTCACTTTTGTTGCCAGCGGTTTAGACATTAATGGCTGTGTGTTGAGTTATTTTGAGGGGACAGCAAATGTACACTGTTATACAAGCTGTACACTCACTACATTACATTGTAGCAAAGTGTCATTTCTTCAGTGTTGTCAAATGAAAAGATATAATAAAATATTTACAAAAATGTGAGTGTTCTACTGACTTTTGTACACACACATATATTATATACATGTGTATGCCCGCCCAAGCATATTTCTTTCTTTACTTCACTGCTATGGGCTCTAGCCCCTGATCTTTTGTATACCTAGCAATGCCTCTGCTGAGAGGCATGCCTGAGAGGACTGGGTGGAAGCAGTATGGGATAGATGCAGAGTCAGTCTGGGAGGACTGTGGAAGATTAGCCAAGAGACCTGGAGAAAAGGGCAGCTGCAGTCAGGTGGGCTGGCAGTGCCTGAAGAGGTGGTGCTGGGATCAGTAGCCACAGGAGGACAGCTAGGCACTAAGACTTTGCTACCCTACCAAAGGAGCCCATGGTCCCTGCCTGTAACGAGCATTTGCTACTAAACTGACTGAGCCCAAATTGTCAGATCACCTAACAGTGTGCCAGCTGGTCCTGGGAGTTCTAGTGCTTCAAGCAAGAGTTGTGCTGGAGGAAGCTGAGGAGTGTAAATGTCTGTACAGAAGTTGTTCCTGAAAAGTTCTGCTAAATTCAAGTGGGCATTCCATAATATTCCTATCCCAGTTCAATACCCCTAATAAAAACAAAAACAAAGCTGCAAGGACTGTTTTCGGACTTCAGTGTGCTGTGGAAAATGCATGTGCCTGGCGGTGCAGGATGGGAGGATCCCTTATTCACCAGTGGCTCCTGCGGGGGTAGTGCTACACAACATATACAAAATGGGGAACACCAAAGAGCAGGGGAAAACTGGAAGTGCAGGAAGCAGATGGGAAGAGGGAAGCAAAACTGGGATCAGGAACAAGGGAGTGAAGGAAAGAGGCAGCAGGGTACAGGATGCAAGGTAGGAGCAAGATCAAGATCTATGGCGAACAGAATCTGGCAGCAGCAAAACACTGGAGGAAGAGGCACTTAGTAGGGGAAGACCTAAATACCCTCCCAGCAGTCAGCATCAGGTGGAAACTGATGAGGTCTGCTGTCTGGGAGACACCGATTGGTAGACACTGGAATTACAACCCTCTGCCCAGGGAACTGCAGTGCCACCAGCAGGTGATCCAGGTCCTGACACCTTCACTGTCAGAGTACATTGATCAGCAGTGCAGCCAATTAGCTGTGACCCCTGATCAAATGAAGACTTTCTAATATTTCCTTTCAAAATAAGTCGATTGTTATAACTGGTTGAATTTTGATCCATCTATGCCCAGATCTACTACAGTATACGAAGACAATGACACATGAATCACCTATGTCTAATAGAGTATATATATACTATGCCATAATTTTCAAATCATATTGCTAAAAGTACAAGTACCTTCATCCTGATGGA
Organism: Glandirana rugosa; assembly: GCA_018402905.1. NCBI lineage: Eukaryota > Metazoa > Chordata > Amphibia > Anura > Ranidae > Glandirana > Glandirana rugosa. The sequence goes on along the minus strand of BLSH010235367.1, from coordinate 285,354 downwards.
GTATCCAAGAAAAATTGTAAATAGACTGGGGCTATAGGATTTTTATGGTACCATCATGAACTCACAATACAACATATTGTTGAAATTAAAAGATTTTATTACCAAATTGACCCACACAATGTTCGTTAGTATAAAAAATATTGCAAAGGCACTAAGTTACTGTTGCCAAGTAAGTGCTGAGAATGATCTGCTGTTCTCACTGTGTAGAGAAGATCTGTATTTCTTTTACATGTTTCGTGGTAATCCGCTTCCTCAGGGGAGAATGCAGTTAGGCATCAGATGTATACACTAAAGACAGATAATATAAATTAGTGCATCATTATTAGGATCACAGTTTCAAGTGTAATTTTAACAATCAATATACAGCGAATATGCAATAACATGATGTGCGTACTGGACATCTTGATGTCTGCTTACCTCGAGCCCACCCAGGTGTCACAGCAAAGAATATTCCTCCAGAGCGGGCATGGGAGCACATTGGGTTAGTGAAGAAACATATATCCTGTATGATATAGTATGGGTAAGTATATTAAAATTGTATCAATTTAGTAGTATATATTGGGGGTATCACCACATATGATTCCACCCCAAATAGTATCAATAACTTCACACTAGTGACTGAATTTTCAAAGACTGGTAACCACATACCTATAATCAAGTTGATACATGAGGCTCTCTACTTGCTGGCCACATATCCAGCCAGGAGAGTTCCACTATATGCGGCGGTGGGAATAGTTGTTCCAAGGGAGCGAACCAAGTGGTGTTTAAAACTTAATTTGTATATTGTTGGTTAACCTCCCTGGCGGTATTCCCGAGTGTGGCTCGGGGTGGATTTTCAGTACCAAGAACGGTTACCCCGAGCCACACTCGGGATTGCATTGCTGGATCCAGGCAGCGCTACTCACCTTGTTCCCTGGATCCAGCGATGTCCCCCGCCGTGTCTGCAGGCTGTGTCCTCCGCCCGATGCCTCTGTGTGCCGGGCTCCGTTCCCTGCGAGCGTCGCGTCGCACGGGGACGGAGACCGGCGGGAAATTCAAAAAGTGAAACACACACAGCACATACAGTACACTGTGATCTGTAAGATGACATTACTGTATGAAAACATTTCACATCCCTTTTGTCCCTAGTGGTTTGCCCAGTGCCCTGCATGCACTTTTATATTATAGATGTCATTCTTTCTGCCTGGAAACTTGAGAATGTCCATGGCAACCAAAAAGAGTCCCTTTACGTCAAAAGTGGTTTTTGATCAGCTAGAAAACAGCGATAGTAAATAAGAATCATTTGCAGAATTGAGTGATACTGATTTTTGGGGAAATTTATCATCAGAAACTGAAAGTGACGACAGCGACAATACTGCAACTGTGCAAATGTCAGTGTTTTTGGTTTTATTACATTATTGAATACATTTTATTACTATTACGTTATTATTTTTGATAATTATTTTTAGTTATTTATTATATTATAATTTATGATTTTATTTTTCAAACTTTTTCATACCCGGGATGTCTACTAGACTCTTGTTTGTACAGATTTAAGTGAGTTATTCCTAAGAATTACAGGCCTACAATATAAAACGCCAAATTTTCATGCAAAATAATGGTACCGCTTTCAGCACCAAAAATCTGAAATAATCATCCCGCCAGAGAGGTTAAACACTCCTGCAAATCAAAGATCTAGGAAAATTAAGATATATAGACATGGATTTAAGTATTATCTATAGGGGATGTTGTCATTGCTTTTTAGACATTTGGACATATATACAAACAGGCCCATGTCTAGCTTACCATATTTGACAGGCCTGGAGCAATATCTTCCAGAGCGTTCTATGATATATTATTAACCTTCACCTGTCTCCGGCCTTACGGACCTGCGGGTGTTATAGGTGTTGTATAGGTAATTTGGCCATATAAGCAGCGATAATTGCCAAGTGTCTAATGTGTTGTTAACTTACCCAAAGGATGGACCTATAATGAAAATATTATGGTCAGGTTGAATTGGCTCCCAATCTGGCTTCGTAGCCCCAGGATAGTAAGTACATAACATAAAAGTGTATGCATCAAGGGAGATTTACCAGCAATAATAGTATTCCCCAGTAAGGATTGCGTATAGTGTACCTGTATCGAGAGGGTCCAGCGCCTGCATCCACCACCGCTTGCAGCTGGCATGGTCTGCGAGGGTGGTATAAATGCGCTCCAATCTCGCGCGTCACGGCCTAGCCTGGCCGCTGACGTCTCGAGACTAAACTCCCAATCGCGCATTCGCCGGAGGATCGCGGGGCACCCGCGTTGCCAAACTAGTGCCAGGGCTGAGGGAATAGGATGCTGTAGGAGCGGGCATGTAACGAACGTCCACCAAGAACACTAGATGGGTGGTGTCTTGCAGGATAGGGGAACACTTCCCCTGGCTAACGAAGGCAAACAGGGAAGAGTCTGGAAGACCCACAATCACCTGCTAGGAGAGTCACATGCCCGCCCAGGAACACAGATGCCTCCAGCGCCTCCAGTGGGTGAACCTGGAACAAAAGACATCAGACATCAAGATTCACATTCAGTCCAATGCAATGCACGTTACTTATTACATAAATACATTTTACATAAACATATCTCAACAATCATTTTGATCGAAAGTCTTGACAGCCATAGAATGCTTACCAGACTATCGGTCCCATGTGATCTTTTAATTACAAGCATCCTACTTCATTTCACAACCCCATCAATGGTGTGTTATAATAAAACATCTGAAATCCATGTAGAATATAGTCCTAATATCAGGACTGGATCCACACGGCACCCCCAGGGTCTAGCTAGGACTGACCTAACCAGTACTAAACAAGAAGGGAGAACGGAGTAAACATGTTATAGTGGCTCTAAACCACCACTAGGTGTCAACATACTACTGAACAATAATAGCCTGATGCCATTCAATACAAAACAGAAAAACATAAACAAGTGAGACAGAACAAACTCTATATTGCCAAAAGTATTGGGACACCTGCCTTTACTCGCACATAAACTTTAATGGCATCCCAGTCTTAGTCCATAGGGTTCAATATTGAGTTGGCCCACCCTTTGCAGCTATAACAGCTTCAACTCTTCTGGGAAGGCTGTCCACAAGGTTTAGGAGTGTCCATGGGAATGTTTGACCATTCTTCCAGTAGTGCATTTGTGAGGTCAGGCACTGATGTTGGACGACAAGGCCTGGCTCACAGTTACTGCTCTAATTCATCCCAAAGTGTACTTGCCTCTATCCACTTAGTGCTGGTTCACAATGGTGCGATTTCTGATGCAACTTTAGTCACACAGGATCCCATGACAAGGGAAATCACATTATTTTCAATGGCGCTTGTTCACATTAATGCAATTTTGTGCAGTGTGATTTTGGAAATGTTTTCAGTGCTACTTTGGTGTGATTTCAGTGCAATTTGGTTCCATAGAATATGCTAACCACATCCAAAGTTGCAGTGAAGTCGCACCCCATGTAATCACACTGAGAATGGCATTAAAAGCACAATGCAGTATTGTGTACCAAGCCTTAGTGTGATCTCTGTCTGCTGTGTCCTTCCTCTGCTCTTTGAATGAGTGACTTCTGACAAGTTATGCCAACTCCAAGGGTTCCAGGGGGGCGGGGAGGGGAGCTCCAGTACACAGCAGGTGATTGACATCCTCAGCTGTGCATATTTCCCAATGAGACTGTGTATGTGTGTGTGGGGGGATCCATTTCCTTCACTCAGGTCTCAGATTACACTTAGCTCCCTGCTCTATGCTGTTCAGTGTGTGACATTCGATTCCCACCCTCTGCCTTCTGGAGCTAAGCAATGCTGTATAAATTCTGTACTTTGAATGGCTGTAGAGAAGAGAGGGCTGTAGATAAACAGATATAACTTATGCAGGACAATTTGTTTTATCTCTGTGTATCACTTTACTTGGCATATATAAGGGTTTACAACCCCTTTAATACCTGTTGCCAATGTCTAGAAAACAACAACTTATGTGATCAACCCCCGGTGGGCAAAACAAGTCAGGGGGTATGGCTGGAGCAGTGTTAGCTGAAGCCACACACCATGTATACACCGTGTAAGCACTAGGCCGGTCTGAGCGCCGTCTCATCTACAGCAGACCTACACTTCTGGATTAGTGAACACAGGTGCCTGCTCCTACATTCTGAGCACCGGCAGGGAAATATTGAAGCCTCTTAGAGCGGTGCTACATGTTTTTTCAGTAGACAACAATGATCTTGCGCAACTCAGTGGCTCTGATGATATATGCATCATGGCAGTTTCCACACATGCATAGAGACCTAAGACACATGTGCAGGGGTTTCTGCAGTGGTTGCAGAGGTTTCTGCAGTAATGTGTGAAGACCCTGAAGGTATGGAGGTATGGAGGTTCCATGTTATGGTCAGGGGTCAGGCTTTGAGACCAGTAGCTATAGCAGTAGAGAGGCTCCCACTAACCAGCAGGATAGGTATATAAGCAGATCACCCTGGCAGATGATGTGGGCTCATCTGAGGTGCGGGGTCTAAGCACTAACTGGTATTCACCAGAGCTACTGACAGTGGAGATGAGTTTTGCTGCATGTTAGTGCCAGATCGCGGTCCTCAGGATCACCCCTCCAGGAGGTGAGCAAGCCAGGGTTCAGTAACAAGTACAACAGGTAAGGATCAAGCAGAAACATAGTCAGCATACAAGCCAACGCTCAATAACAAATGGTTGCAGTTTGAAATCAAGCAGAAGCATGGTCGAGGAGCAAGCCAAAGTTCGGTTTTGAGCAACTGCAATGACAGCAGCCAGAGCTATAAGAGCAAGAAATTGGCTTGAGGGAGCAGAATAATCTGGCAAACAGGAAGTACAAAGGCATGGCTTAAATAGGAAATTTATGGGAGGAGCAAAGGGTTCAATGTTCAAGAGAAACAAGACATAGGGCACGGTTGCCTAAGGAATCAGGCAGGGAGCTGTCTGGCATGTCAGGTGGCACAGCAAGAAGAAATACTACCAGACACAGCAGAGGTTGCAGGTTCGGATCTTTGTCCTGATATCCCAGATCTCATGGGAACTGAGCATGTGCATGAAACCCTACAGATATTCTGCAGGTTTTTGCCACGGCCCTTGTGCACATGCACTGAATTTTCAAAGATGGCAGGGCCAGCATTACAGGGGGACTGAAGTTCCTCAGTAAGGATTCTGTTCAAGCATTACTTTAACTTTTAAACTTCCATTATGTTTCATCTGCAGAGGATTCACTATTTACTTATCCAGAATAGCTTACAGACCCTTGATGTTAGTCCATGTACATAAAACTTTGCTCATAAACATCTGACAAAAATTTGATACATGGCATCCTTACGGTCCCAGGATCAATACAGACATCAGTGCAATTATCAATCCACACCTAACAATCAATAGTTATTCAAACTCTTTATGATAAATAAATTGCACCTCTAAATTGGGCTTTTATATTAAACTGGTAACTTTGAGCTGAGACGTGTGAGATTCTCTGCCGATCCTCGTGGGTGCAATGTACCTTCACCAGGATCGATTTCCCTCTTTTGAAATTATGACAATTTTAATTAATCACTGCCTCTATGCATGGACCTGTTTTACAGGAAGTAATTGGTGAGGGACTTCTGTAATATCTGTCAACAAGACCTGCCAATAGTTTGTCAAAAATTGCCTTGGCTCCGTAGATGTGTTAATAATATTGTTTTCCCAGTGGAAGGTTTATATCCGATGTGTGGCTGCCGAATATGAGCTCTACATATTTCTGTTAAAATACCGGCCATCTGTTATAGCATTTTTCTTAGCTTATTATTGATGTGTTGATTGTATTTCGAGGTCGCTTCTCCTTTTTCAGCTCCTTCATCATAAAGGAAAGTTATGCAAAGAAATACATAGGCTGCCCTTGCTTGCCTCCTTCTGAAAGCTCTAGTTGCCTGGTTGTCAATGGCATTGATGTTTCATGAGCCATCACGATTGGCTGACTTAACAATCATGCAGCAGGAGAAGTCAAACTTTGAAGACTGAATATTTGGTCCAGATCCGTGACTCCAATGAAGCCATTGGTTCAACATTGTAGCAGCCATTATTCGTAGAGGTTAGTACTCCACTGACCCCCCAGTCGTCCCCCATCCAGCTACCCCATACCACCACCTAAATATAACCTTTTCCAGATGTCATCAAGCTGGTCAGGTGATGTGCAGGGTCCACTTTAATTGTCTCCCAAAGTGGGTGATGATATTGGCACTGGCACATACAGTCCCTCCAAATCAGGGACAGTTGAGAGCTATGAGCACCACTATCTCTATCATTATAATGTAAGGACAGGCTGGTGACATTCCCTCTTGACTCCCTAGTCATCCCCCCAACCAGAGACCCCCTCCCATAAATATACTAACATTTCCAGATGTCAGCAGGCTGGTCAGGTGATGTGCAGGGTCCTCTTTGATCTTCTCTTAGGGTGGGGGAGACGTTAATGATGCATTGCACTGCTATCTGCATCATTACACTGTAAGAGCAAGGTGGTGACACCCCCTTTGAGCAGACCTCTTGACTCCCCAGTCCAACCCCAATCAGAGCACCCCCCCCCCCATAAATGAACAAACCTTTTCCAGATGCCTTCAGAATGGTCATGTTATGTGCAGGAAACATGGGGGATGTCCCAGCCTACAGCTAAACATGTGCCATCATCCCTGTTACGAATTGAAAAAGGGAAACCCTCTTGGGTGGGATTTTTGGAGGCACGAATAGGTCAAAAAGTATAAAAAATATATTTTTTATTGATACAAAAGATAAAAGCATATATAGAAATATTACATGAAATACATAATAATTGCACCGCAGCAATTTACAATCATTGACAAAGCATTATGTACAGACACCTAATGCATTTTGGAATATGAATCCTTCATCAGAGGTGCTGAATATACAGTATCTCACAAAAGTGAGTACACCCCTCACATTTTTGTAAATAATGTATTCTATCTTTTCATGCGACAACACTGAATAAATGACACTTTGCTACAATGTAAAGTAGTGAGTGTACAGCTTGTATAACAGTGTAAATTTGCAGTCCCCTCAAAATAACTCAACACACAGCCATTAATGTCTAAACTGCTGGCAACAAAAGTGAGTACACCCCTAAGTGAAAATGTCCAAATTGGCCCCAAAATGTCAATATTTTGTGCGGCCACCATTATTTTCCAGCACTGCCTTAACCCTTTTGGGTATGAAGTTCACAAGAGCTTCACAGGTTGCCACTGGAGTCCTCTTCCACTCCTCCATGACTTCATCATGGAGCTAATGGATGTTAGAGACCTTGCGCTCCTCCACCTTCCATTTGAGGATGCCCCACAGATGCTCAATAGGGTTTAGGTCTGGAGACATGCTTGGCCAGTCCATCACCTTTACACTCAGCTTCTTTAGCAAGGCAGTGTTCATCTTGGAGGTGTGTTTGGGGTCGTTAGCATGTTGGAATACTGCCCTGCGGCCCAGTCTCTGAAGGGAGGGCATCATGCTCTGCTTCAGTATGTCAAAGTATGTCAAAGTACATGTTGGCATTCATGCTTTCCTCAATGAACTCCCCAGTGCCAGAAACACTCATGCATCCCCAGACCATGACACTCCCACCAGCATGCTTGACTGTAGGCAAGACACACTTGTCTTTGTACTCCTCACCACACACACTTGACACCATCTGAACCAAATAAGTTTATCTTGGTCTCATTAGACCACAGGACATGGTTCCAGTAATCCATGTCTTTAGTCTGCTTGTCTTCAGCAAACTGTTTGTGGGATTTCTTGTGCATCATCTTTAGAAGAGGCTTCCTTCTGGGACAACAGCCATGCAGACCTATTTGATGCAGTGTGCGGCGTACGGTCTGAGCACTGACAGGCTGACCCCCCCCCACCCCTTCAACCTCTGCAGCAATGCTGGCAGCACTCATATGTCTATTTCCCAAACACAACCTCTGGATATGACGATGAGCGTGTGCACTCAACTTCTTTGGTCGACCATGGTGAGGCGCTGTTCTGAATGGAACCTGTCCTGTTAAACCACTGTATGGTCTTGGCCACCGTGCTGCAGCTCAGTTTCAGGGTCTTGGCAATCTTCTTATAGCCTAGGTCATCTTTATGTAGAGCAACAATTCTTTTTTTCAGATCCTCAGAGAGTTCTTTGCCATGAGGTGCCATGTTGAACTTCCAGTGACCAGTATGAGAGAGTGAGAGCGATAACACCAAATTTAACACATCTGCTCCCTATTCAAACCTGAGACCTTGTAACACTAATGAGTCACATGACACCGGGGAGGGGAAATGGCTAATTGGACCCAATTTGGACATTTTCACTTAGGGGCATACTCAGTCTAAGTGTACAAATACTCAGACACCCAGTTATAACTTCTATGCCAAGCCATTGTGCAGCATTTCACCTTAGATGTCAAATATATTGATATCAATACGCATTATGTAATATGTACAGATGTAAAATTAGTTTAGGTTTAAATGCTTCTCTCTGGTTTTAAAATACAGATAAAACATAGATCAGGGAAAGAGAAAAAAATTGTGCAAAAAAAAGTCCATTGAAAAGAAAAGAAGAAAATGTTAAAAAAAAAAAAAAAATGAGGGTGTTGAAAAAAAAAATCCATTGCTTGATGAATATTGAGAGAGGCCATGCATTCTTTATAATTCTCTGTAAATTGTCTATTCAGAGTTTCTCCCCCACTGGCCAGCAATGTCAGCTTCTGCTATTCATGTGCCAACGAGTCTCACCGACGATATCTGAAAAACAAAATCTCTCCAACAAAATTCATTAGCAAAGTCCTTAAAGCGGAGTTCCACCCAGAAATTTTTTTTTACTTCATTCAAGTCCTTTGCCTATATAGACTTACCTTTGAAGGAATTTTTTTTTTTATACTTACCCTAAGTCGCTTGTTTCCTAGGTGGTTTCTGTATTCTGCCCCTATTTGATCCTAGGCTCCTTTTGACTTCCTGCTTCCCCTGGCTTCCTGGCAGCTGTGACTCATCATTTCCCAGGAGTCAATGGGCTTCCCTGTACTGTAAAATCCTGTTATTTCCAGACAGGAAATGACACAATTTAAGGCGGACCGAGATCGAGGAGTGCATGATGGTTACCCACCATGCACTTCTTTCGGGAAGAGATGCCATGAGACTACGGATTGGCTTCAGATGCCCTCACCTAAAATGGAAAAGTCCAGCAGTGAGAGAAACGAAATTGTAAAAAATACATGGAATTACTAGGCGGTTTGAAAGTAAGAAAACAAAAGGTTACATCTATTTAGTATTAAAAGAGTGGATGCCAAAAAAAAAAAAATTCTGGTTGGAACTCCGCTTTAAACATTGTTTAAAGTTAAAACAAAGTACTATTTACATGTTTACAGTTATCTTCTAAATTACCCCCACTGCCAGAGAAGTGTCATTTGTATTCAAAGACAGATTTGAAGGACCCCCACCTTCTGTCTGCATTTATAACACCCTGTAACCTCTTCAACTATTTGTGAAGATAACACTTTTTTAGAAGTTCCCTTCCAATTCACCCCCACTGCCATAGGAGTGTAATTTGCATTCAAAAAACAGATCTGGAGAATTTATACCTCCTGCTGTCTCAAGTCCTCCGGTATCCTGTAATCTCCTGAATTGGTCCAATAAGGTGTCACGTTCTACTCTAATCTTGTCATACTCAATCTTCAGGTGGTCATATTGTTGTTTTAACTTAGAGAATGGTATCCAGGTCTTGGACCTTTTCTTATTATTAATTTGCATATTAAGATACCCGGTGTCTCCCCCCTGGTGATTAGAATTAGATACTATCTTTTGATCTTTATGTCCAGTATTTATACTGAACAATGTGGTTATATCAACTTTTACAGCTTGGGCATTTGACTTTCTCCATAAATGATCTGCTCTCAACAATATGTCATTTAAATCATGAAGATTTGGGGTAACTAATAAAATAATTTGCAATTAAATACTACACAATGGTCTTTTCATCTGTGTCCTTGGTGGAGTCCTTTTTTCCTCATTAGCGGAGCATGATCCAGAGAGTGAAGAAAGAAAATCCACCTCCCTATACAGGAACAGTGGTTCCAGAGGCGTAATTTGACCTTCCCATAAAAAGGGGGTCAAAACATCTGGTGAGTTGCCATCTATTTTTCTAAACCATTAGTGGTGAAAACATCTCCTAGAGGAATTTGGAACTCATACTGTTGCACACTGGTTAAGGGATTTTTGAAAATGGACTATTGTTGAAGGACTCATTGGACTGTATTTGCTAATACTGCATTTTGTTTGCTTCCAATATTGGGTCAGCGCCTGACTTCCATTGTTTGCTCTCTAATAAAATATTTTGTTTGATATCCTCATGCAAAGCATCTAGAACCCGTATGTACCAAGCCTCCACGCTCAAATGCAAGATTATTACCGACCAAAAACTCCATAATAGTAGCTATTCTGTGTGACAAGTCATAGGGAGACTCACCCTGCATTTGTTGTATTTTCCCATGAATAGTAACATCAGAACGTACGCCATACAAAACACACAATAATTCCAGTAATTTGTCCCTTGTCCTCAGAGGCTGAATATATATTTGTTTAATTCTCATCCAAAGACTATTTCCTATAGAATGTTGCAAAACTCTTTCTAAATCAGATGGGTTTAGGTTGTACAAATCTCTGGCATTCTGCAAGTCACAAAACCATTTTAAAAATCTGTTCAACAAATCATGGCAGGGAACAATTCCTATTTCTTTAAGAACTGCATCTAATTCTTTTGGTTTCAGAGGCTTCATTATAAGCTGAACTTCACCTGTATTATTATTATTGTTGTAAACTGTGGTAGTTACAGTGGGCGCGGCAGGTAATGAATTATCAGATTTAGGATGAGGCTCTGTTTCATTTGATAGAAAGTTTAGTTTGTATTTTCCTGCAGATTGCTGAATCCACGATTTGAAGCATACCTGCATTCCTCTCTTCTCTAATTCCATAATTCTTAATTTCAATCTCTCATTTTCCTCTGATAATTCATCACAACTAGAGTTGAGCGAACCTCTGGAAGTTCGGGTTCTGCTGGTCCGGCCGAACTTCGGGACAAAGTCCGGGTCCGGACGGAACCCGAACGATCGCACGGACAACGAACCCCATTGAAATCAATGGGGACCCGAACTTTTAGGCACAAAAATGGCTGTAACAAAGTCTTGGAAAGCCCTAGAGGGCTGCAAAAGGAAGTAAAATGGGGGTAAGGGTAGGGCAAGTGACCTACAAAAAAATGGGGACAGGGAAATAACTTTAAATATTTAAAAAAAAATAAAAACATAAAAAAAGCAAAAATGGAGGTGAATGTGGATCATCTTCAAACTGTGTCTGAAAAGTATTAATTAACGGTAGAAGCCATATAACTGTTCTAAAATCATCTTCAAACTAGGGCAAGTGCCCTACAAATAAATGGGGATAG
>BLSH010235367.1:255238-265983 GCA_018402905.1 Glandirana rugosa | reverse complement strand
GTAGGTAGGTAGGTACGAGTGGGTAGGTACGAGTTGGGTGAGCATGGATGGGTGAGCATGGATGGATGGATGGGTGAGTGCGCACGGCTGGGTGGGTGAGCATGAATGGATGGATGGATGGGGGAGCACGGATGGATGGATGGTTGAGCACAGCTGGGTAGGTGAGCATGGATGGATGGATGGGTGAGCACGGCTGGGTGGATGAGCATGCATGGCTGGATGGGTGAGCATGGTTGGATGGATGGGTGAGCATGGATAGATGGATGGATGGATGGGTGGGTAGGTGAGGGTGGATTGGGTGAGGATGGGTGGGGGGTGGATGGATGGGTGGGGAGTGGAGGGCTGGGTGGGTGGTGGGTGGCTGGGTGATGATCGCTGGGCGGGTGGTGGAAGGCTGGGTGAGTAGTGTATGGATGGTGGGGGTTGCGGTTGCCAACTGTCACTAAGCAGGGCTGTGGGCATTACACATCGCCCACAGTGCTGCAGCACCTCCTCTCTCCCCCCTCTCTCCTCTCACAATGCACCGATCGGTGCGGAGAGAGAAAAGCCGGCGCTTCCGCCGGCTTGTTTACATGTGATCACGCCGTCATTTGACGGCGCGATCACGTGGTAAAAGGCCGCTCACAGCGTTCATTCACCACAATCCGTGATCAGTCGGGTCCCCCGGACCCGACGGTCACGGATGTTCCCGTGTGCGCGCCCCAGGGGGCGCGCGGGAAGCGCGATTCTGGGAGGATGTCAATAGACGTCCTCCCAGAATTAAGCAACCGCCCTGTAGACGTCTTTTGTTTATAGGGCGGTTGTTAAGTGGGTAAAGTCCATGTCTGCTTACATTTTTCTGGAATTTCATAAGGACCGCCATGACGTTTAATACATTTTAATACCCATCTATTAACTTTATCAGAACTGACACTAGCTTTACACTGAGTAAGCATTCTGACTATACTATTAGTAATTAAAAAAGAATAAATATTTTACTCACCCCACCTTGAAGTTACTTTTTAAGCTTCCAGTTCAGGTCTTCTGGTTCACGTCTTTTGGTTCAGTTTCCAATCTCCAGAGAATATTTCTGGGGTTCCAAACTTGTTCAATTTTGTAGATCAGACTCTTATGTCACAACCAGACATTGCAGTCACAGCATAGCTCTTGGGTCTCCACCAGGCTTCTGTCCACCTCACAGGATTGTTGTCACCACCGACTTCTGTTACTAAGTCCGAAATGCACTACTGGTCACTTGCATGGCACCAATGTAGTGGGGGAATGTAGTGATGTAGTAATGGAGTGATGTAGTAGTGGATGAATGAATGTTATTATTTAGTTATTATTATAATGGTTAATTTTCCACAGCACTCGGTCGGTTCTTCCAGAGAGTAGCATGTATTGCACCAGATGATCAAAATCCAACAGGGTAAATATTACAAGGAGCAGTAGCCTTCAGAGTCCCATTCCAATAGTGCCCTCATGTTCATGGAGAGAGAAAATGAACTGACACAGACACTGCTAGCTTGAATGTTTCTCCTAACCAGATTACTGACAATAACCCCTCAAGTCTAATTTTCAGGTTCCTTTATAAGTATGACCACCCAATCTACATTCCACAACCACCTGCAAGCAACTGTGGGCCTTTGATATGTAATGCAGCTTGCCTGCCAGCTGCATTAGAAACTGTGTGTATGTATATGTATATGAAATATTACACAACACACAGTACATGGGTAAGGACTTGGACCTTATGACAGGTGTATTTAATGACTACGGACAAAAGGAACAAAAAATGCTGATCTCACTTATCTGTTTTTTAGATTGAAAAAAACAGCTAGAAAAGAAAGTGTCATGTTATTGGCACATAAAATCTTTCAACAAATATACACGAAAGAACATCAATCCCTTTGGACACGAGACCAGATCTTCCCCACCTTGAAGGGCCTGGATGCGAAGTTCAAGGATGAATGGGAAAAATCGCTGAACACTTGTTCCAGGAGCCTGATGGGTCTCCTAGTAGACGAATACAATGCACGCATCAAAACAAAATACTCAAGAAATCGACGCGCTCAATACAAAGTTCAAGACACTACAGACCCATACAAACTTTAAAACACTTGATAAAGAGCTGAAAGAACACATAGAAAGATTTACAAAAGGAATAATTATAGGTAAGGAGAAGAAATTCAATCACGATAAAACTGCCTTTAGGGAACACAAGGCTTATAAATGGCTAAGTCCATCAAAATATAGTCAACCCAAACAGAATAAAGACATACCTGGTGATACTCAATTGAACTATTCACAAACCTCCTCTAACCATTCTTCTATTTCTTTTCAAGGTCCTAGAGGACATAGATACTCTCACATAAACAAACAATGACCAACTTGTGAGGGGACACACAGTCAAACCTCTAAAAAACCTTCACTGGATCAACAGACTCCAAGCACGGGACTTCTTCTACAGAGGTGGTAGGTGGCGCACTCGGTAATTCTGCACCCGCTCATTTCTCCCCCATTTTCCCACCTCATCTAGGCACATCCAGAATGGCACTTCTGAACCACAGGGTGATTTTTGTAGTCTATCCTCTGACTATGGAGTCTACAACTCCTCTGAGCAACTATTACACACCATTTCCACCCCCACTACACCTTCCTCTAACTTGTTTAATGTGGTGAATCTTTTGGGGCACCAGCTGTTCAATCCCGAGAGCTCGGTGCTTGCAAGGGGACTTTTTGATACCCTGAAAGATTTACATGTCTTTGCACGTAAACTCACACTCAAAGTGTTGTTTTCCCGTGATCATACCAAAGCCCATAAACAAAACCCAACTGCTGAAACGGAGGCCCTTGAAACCCTCAATTCCTTGCTAGAGGAAAATGAGTCAGGGGATCTCATCGACAATGTTAACCTCAAGCAACTTTTTGCAGAACAAGAAAGATCACCTTCCTCTTCCGCAGAAATGGGTGGTACAAAGGTCCAGAAAAAAATCAGATTTTTTTCCTCCATTAAACATCAATCAAAACATTGCAGCATTTGTAAAGGCCAGTAGTGAGGATATCAATAAAATAGCTTTGAAATCCACTAAGGGTAATATCACACAGGAAGAAAAAGAAGCACTTAAAACCCTTTCTAATAACGATAATATTGTCATAAAACCGTCCGATAAGGGTGGGAACATTGTAATAATGGACAAAATACAGTACACTATGATGTGTAAAAAAAATGTATCCAACAGTTCCTGGTATAGAAAAATCTCCCGCAGTCTCACCAACATGTTTGAGAGAGACTTTTATGAACTAGTGCAAGGGTGTCAGACTCAATTTCATAGTGGGCCGCATCAGCATTATTATTGCCCTCAAAGGGCCGGTTGTATATGTAATACTAAATGTCCAGAGCACCCCCCCCCCTGCATCAGATATCAAGAGCCCCCTCACCATCAGAAGTCGAGAGCCCCCTACCCTCTCTTACATCACAGTACAACCCCCTTACGTTGAGCTGCTGCTGGGAATGAGCTGTGGCGTTGCTGGGAAGCAGAAAGTACAGGGTCTGGAGGAAGATCAAAGGAGGGCTGGAGCTCTTCTGCAGCTGCAGGAGAGGTATGAGGGCCACATAAAATGGCCTGGAGGGCCGGATTCGGCCCCCGGGCCTTGTGTTTGACACATGTGAACTAGTGGATTCAGCATTCCTAAATGGTGTAATCAATAAAGGACAATGGGAGTACATTCATACTCCCTTTCCCCAAGCACCAACTTTCTATGCCCTACCGAAGTTACACAAAAACCCAAACAATGCCTTGGGCCGCCCAATTATTTCAGGAAACGGAGGGCTAAATGAGAATCTCAGTTGCATTATAGATGACTATTTGCGCACTCATGTCATCAGTCTGCCCTCCTACATTCAAGATACCATCCATCTTCTCCAAATATTGGAAGATATGGTCTTGCCCCCTACATCTATACTTGTGGCAATTGACATAGAGGCGCTCTACAGCTCTATCCCACATGATATGGGTGTAACCTGCATTAGAAGAGCCTTAGCTACCAGAACTCAACATGACTGGCGTTTTGCCAACTTTATACTGGAAGCTCTGGACTTTATCCTACATCATCATTTTTTATGCTTTTCTGATTCCCACTTCCTCCAGGTGCAGGGAGTGGCGATGGGAACATGTTGTGCCCCATCGTACATGAACCTGTACCTGGGGGAGCAGGAAAGGTAGATGTCAGTCTTTGCCCAATATGTCACAATGTGGCATCGCTACATTGATGACATTTTCTTAGTTTGGGATGGACCGCTGGATCTTCTTTAGCAATTCCTGATCCAACTGAATACCAACTCCTTGAATTTGGGTTTTACAATGAATCATGACTACTGTTCAATCCCGTTTTTAGACATTACCATTCAAAAAGACAGTGAAGGGAGACTAGGCAACTCCCTCTACTGTAAACCCACCGACGGCAATAATATCTTACATGCCTTGAGTTTCTATCCGGCACCCCTCCTGAATCAATTTCTTGCTGCCAATATTTATGCATTAGGCGTAATTGCTCTGACAGCGGTACCTTCAAAATGTAAGCCGATGTGCTCAGGAGGCATCTGCTACTAAGAGGGTACTCAAAAACGTGCTTCAAAAAGGCCTTTAATCATGCATGTGGGAAACAGAGACACCAATTAATTCATTGTAAAAAGAAAAACAAAACAGAAGAAACACAAAATACTCGGGTGATCACCAGATTTTCTAACCAACCTGAAGAGTTGCGCAAAATTCTGGGTAAGCACTGGCAGCTCTTATCATCAGACCCTGAAGTTAAACCTTTTATACAGGATCAACCAGCCATTACGCATAAACGGGCTAAATCCCTTAAGGACCATCTGGTCCACATTGATTTTTTTAACACCACGTTAAACGACCCATGCAAGTATCCAGGCACCTTTACTTGTGGGGGTTGCGGATACTTTCAATACATGTTCACTATCCGCAACCCCACAAATGGGGTAAGGTTTAGGGCTAGATATTATGCCAATTGTAAAACACGAGGAGTTGTCTATATGCTCCTCTGTGACTGTGGCTGCTTTTATGTTGGAAAGACAGTCCAGGAATTTTGGCAACGAGCATATACAATAGATATATTCTCAGTATGAAAACCGCAAATGATGAACTTCCCCTTGGTAAACATGTAAAATTCCAGCACAACGGGATCTTCCCCAGGATCAATTTTTTGGTCCTGGATCATATCCATCCCAGCCCTCGGGGGGGGGGGGGTGACTGGAATAAAAACTTGCTGTAATCTGAACTTTGCTGGATATCGAACCTGAAAGCTACAGCTTTCTTGGGTTTGAACGAGAGTGTTTCTTACAAACCCTTTTTAGAAGGATTTGTGTCTGGAGGATGGGAGAGATAAGGCTACTCATGTGTTCTAGCGGCGCACTTCCTGCCTGTTTTGCCTGCGTCAAACAAGTTCTAGGTTACATATTTATGGCACACCTTCACTATCCCCATTCTTATCCCCTTTGGACCTCTCCCCCCCCCCCCTTCTCTTTCTTTTCCCCCTTGCATATAATGGTTCATCCACCATGAAAAATATACCCATAATGTGATTGTACCACCATTTGATTCTGTTACCTGTGGCATGATGTTTGTTTGTTTTTCTAACCACCTAGGTCCCCACGGTATCTGCAGAGGATATTATATTACATACTTTATTTACAAGATGTTCTTTTTGGATTGTGTCAATCTTCTTTAATTAAGGATCACAATCATCTAGTATGTATAATTCGTAATTTTAGTATATCCATTCACAATATTGGTCTCTTTTTTCTATGCTTTTCCCCCCGCTCCCCTTGGTCCCTTTCAGATGGCCAGTCTGCTCCTCCCCTGCCCGGCGCACCCAAGCCACTCGCCTTTACCGGCTTGGGCGGCTACTCTTCCCTCTCTGTGGTCCCACATGCCCTTTGGAGATTGGTACAACGGGCTCTTTTCCCGCACCTCTTAGCCACATCTATCTAGCTCCTCTTCCACCGGCCACAGGAGGCGATGGTGGATGAAATCCTTCCTTCCACCATCACTCTTCCTGTTTGCGTTCCATTCGAGGGAGCTGCGTCGGCGATCACACGGTGTGTGGCGTCATTCTGCATCGGTAGGGGTGACGCCATGCACCTTCTGATTGGGGGATCCAACATGGATGCGCTCAGGTGCTCTCATTGGCTGGGTAGGTGGGTGGTACACCCTGGACCCTTGACTGATTGGTCAATGCCGTGTCTTTATAAAGACACCACAGTATAGAGCTTCCTGTATTGGCGTGCATTCAGCGGCGGCTCTCTACGATCATATATGGACAGTTAGTCCCCCTAAAGGTAAGCCGGGTTCTTGCAAACCCTGATTAACATAGCCTGGACCCTATTGGTCTTTTCTCATGGGACCTGGCATTTATGTTGTTTATATCCAGTTCCTTATGTCCACCTCTTTTCTGTTTGCTTACCAACAGCA
The DNA here is from genome assembly GCA_018402905.1 of Glandirana rugosa. NCBI lineage: Eukaryota > Metazoa > Chordata > Amphibia > Anura > Ranidae > Glandirana > Glandirana rugosa. The sequence continues at coordinate 259,510 of BLSH010235367.1, read as the reverse complement.
TCTGTACTGGCTACACTTGTGATCTGGCAAGCCCACTACAATAATAACTGTAAGGTATGGCTGCATGTAAGTCTATTCTATTTCCTCTGGTATCTATCTCATGGATATCTCTCTATTTAGTTTTTTTTCCCTTGATTCATTCAGTAATTTTATATTTCTCTACTATTTCACAATTATGGTATGATTGCGATCAATATATGCGTCATCCTAACCACTGAAACTCTTCTCATATTGTGCTGACGTGCCGCTTCTGCATCGTTACGCCTGATTGCCTGTCTATCTTACAGCCTGAACAGGTACATGTCTGCCAACCTATACTCCATGTAGATTCAATACATATTCAAAGTAACACTGACATACATTGCTAGGAAGTTTCTGCATGACACCTGATGTGTCTCTCCTCCCCTTCCTTTGTTTTTTTTTTGACAGAGTTAATATACAGGGTTATCTTTCCTCCCCCGCTTTTCCCTCCCTTGGACTGTGTCTGTTGCTTTGAGGGGTACCAGGATCTCTTGTGGTGGTGTTGCGGACCTAGCCATCTGGGCATCTCCCTCTCTCGGGGGCTTCTGTGGTCCCTGGGGAGCCGGGGTGAAAGTGACCATTTCTGCTACTGTTTTTTTTTGTTTTACCAAAATAGCATGCTTCTTGCTTAATATATCAGTCCCTGCTCCCGCAACAAGACGGTGAGTATGACGCCCTCTGTGCATGTAGATCCAAGGGGATCCTGGGTGGAAATCTCAAATAGACATTCGTAATGCCATATGTGTCTTTGTCTTTTCAGAAACTAGTCACATGACACTGGGGAGGAAAAATGGATAAATGGGCCCAATTTGGACATTTTCACTTAGGGGTGTGCTCACTTTTGTTGCCAGCGGTTAAGACATTAATGGCTGTGTGTGATGGACTGGCCAAGCATGTCTCCAGACCTAAACCCTATTGAGTATCTGTGGGGCATCCTCAAATGGAAGGTGGAGGAGCGCAAGGTCTCTAACATCCACCAGCTCTGTGATGTCATCATGGAGGAGTGGAAGAGGACTCCAGTGGCAACCTGTGAAGCTCTTGTGAACTCCATGCCAAGAGGGTTAAGGCAGTGCTGGAAAATAATGGTGGCCGCACAAAATATTGACATTTTGGGCCCAATTTGGATATTTTCACTTAGGAGTGTAGTCCCTTTTGTTTCCAGCGGTTTAGACATTAATTGCTGTGTGTTGAGTTATTTTGAGGGGACAGCAAATTTACACTGTTTTACAAGCTGTATACTCAGTATTTTACATTTGTAGCAAAATATAATTTCTTCAGTGTTGTCACATGAAAATATATAATAAAATATTTACAAAAATGTGAGGGGTGTACTCACTTTTGTGAGATACTGTATTTATTGATCATACAGTGCAGGGAAGGTTTAAAGGTTTTGGGGTGGGGGGTGGTGCTCTATAAAGAGAATTCCTGAATTTCTTTACAGCTAAACTACAGGCTTACCTATTTTCCCCCACACTTGCAGCAAGCCCTCTCCTGTGTTGGAACTGATTACCCTCAATTCGCTGCAAACTTGCATCTCCATATCACAATCCCTTGTCTCAATGACTTCAATCTTTATCAATCCCCTCTCCTCCTGATTTGTTCTGTAGTTGTCTCCCTCTCACAGCTATTAGCTTTCTGTGCCATCAATCATTGTTCCAGAGCATTTTATGAAATAGCACATCTCCAGCATCCCTTTAGAGATGCCGACTTTAGCTGTGTTATCTGCTGATCAGTTGCTTGATTGCAAATCAAGACATTTATACAGGAAATGAAGTGTGAGGTTTTCACTCAAACGTAGTGCTTTTCATGAACTCCAGCAGTGGTGGCCCATCCATAGGGGGTGCACAGATGCCGCCGCCCCAAGCTAGTCTCAAAAAAAAAAAAAAGGTCACTTTAAGAGTGTCCAGGCTCTGGACACATAGCGGTCCATGGGAAACTTTCCCAGCTTGCAATCAGCTGACTGCAACTGGGAAGCTGGTTTGCCTGTGCTTAGGGAGTGTTTGGGGTGCAAGCGATGTGCCCTGAACCCTCCCAATCTCCAGTGATTTGTCTCCTGTATCTGGCTCCTGTGCTTTTATCTTACTTGGCAGGGACTGGAGGCCAGCAGGTGGTGCTTTTTTGCAGCACCGTGGCGTCACTTCTGATTTCCCTGCTCACTATGTGGAGTGGACTGAGACGGAGTGCGACTGACGCATGGTGAAGTGAAGTCCTGAGCTGAGCGGAGCGGTTCCTAACAGTATGTAAACCACTGTGTGCTTCAGGCTCAGTGTCTCTCTCTTCTTCTAGCTAGCTGACTCAGTCTCTACTCTGACAGCTGCGAGCCACCCCTCTGCTCCGTACACACTAATCCCTTCCCTCACTCAGTTAGTTGGTTCCCTGCGCTTCTCTGCTCCCCTCTCATTCTCTCCACTTACTCAGTGAATGCAGACTGGGACCAGGCCAGGGTGGATGTCCTGTCACTGGATGAGCAATGATGCCGGGTGTATTATACAATGATGAGTACACCCGCTATCGCTATCTGTGAAGCTGAGCTATATACCCTGATCTGTGAGGCTGAGCTATATACCCTGATCTGTAATGCTGAGCTATATACCCTGATCTGTGAGGCTGAGCTATATACCCTGATCTGTAATGCTGAGCTATATACCCTGATCTGTAATGCTGAGCTATATACCCTGATCTGTGAGGCTGAGCTATATACCTTGATCTGTGCGGCTATGCACTCATGCAGCCCCAGGCCATGACACTCCCACCACCATGCTTGACTGTAGGCAAGACACGCTTGTCTTTGTACTCCTTACTTGATTACCGCCCCACACGATTGACACCATCTGAACCAAATGAGAATCTTGGTCTCATCTGACCACAGGACATGGTTCCAGTAATCCATGCACTTAGTCTGCTTGTCTTCAGAAAACTGTTTGAGGGCTTTCTGGGTCATCACCTTCAACTTCTGCAGCGATGCTGGCAGCACTCATATGTTTATTCCCCAAAGACAACCTCTGGATATGAGCACACGCACTCAACTTCTTTGATCGACCATGGTGAGGCCTGTTCTGAGTGTAATAAATAAATACAGTGCTATGGAATAAATTAATTAAATGTATTAAACATGTAAATAGCTGCTGCCCCCATCAAAACAACTGTAAAACAGAAGTTAGAGATGAGAATAGAAGAGAAAAAAAGTGGGTATGGCACTGCTAGTAACAAATCTGTGGCGTGCAAACACAAGAATATACAGTATATACAACTATAAAGTGCAATTAGTGTTAATGGTTGCTGGGATATAAATTGATCCAAAATTAAAACCTTGTATGCAACTCTGTAAATATAAAGTGTGCAGTACTAAATAATGTATTATCTAAAAAATTCATAAAAGTGATCCAATAGATTATGTGCAAATTGTGCAAAGAAATATATTTACAACTAGCAACAGAGGATACCACTCATAAAAAGCCATTCAAAAGAAGGTAGGAGGGTCTGAAATATGGAGCATGATATGAGCATATCAATATAATGGAAGCATTAAACTAAATGTTGTGTCAAATGGCAAAATGTTTGAAGGCTAAAATACTTACTGTTCACTAAAAAGCTGGTATATAATGAGGACCCACAGAGGCAGATGAGAGGATTGTATTCAAATATAAAGACAGGTAAAACCGAGACATAGGATGGAAAACTATGTCCAGAATTCTTTAACGTCAAACAGATGTAGGTTCCATGAACCTGAAAAAAATCTATGTAAAAACATAGAAACATAGAAAAGCGACGGCAGAAAAAGACTGAGTAGTCCATCGAGTCTGCCCCTTTTGTATTTTATTTTTTTTTGTTTGTTTGCTTTTTTATTTTGTTTGTTTTTTTTCACATTAACCTTGTTGTCTGACTATAGATTTATGATTATCCCAAGCATGTTTGAAGCCATTTACTGTTGACTGTCTCACAACCTCTTTTGGTACTTTATTCCAATCATCAACCACCCTTTCATTAAAATTACACTTTCTAAGATTCATTTTGTACTTCCCTCCAGCTAGTTTGAGATCCCCGTGTTCTTGATTTTGGTTTCATATTGAAAAGACCGCCCTCCTGAACCTTATTCACCCCCTTGATGTATTTAAAGGTTTCAATCATGTCTCCTCTCTACCTTCTTTCCTCCAGACTGTACATATTAAGTTCCTGAAGTCGCTCTTGATATGTTTTATCCCCCAGACCTTTCACCGTTTTTGTTACCCGTCTCTGAACTCGTTCTATTTT
>BLSH010235367.1:230780-251784 GCA_018402905.1 Glandirana rugosa | reverse complement strand
TAAAGGTTCCGAGAGTTACTACCCTAATAAAGTGCACTATGAACCTTAAAAAACATATTATTCATAGGTACGAGTGGAAGGAAAATACGTGAAGGCTTTTAGGTGTTTAGTGGGTTTCTGGGGGGACATCTGGTTATTAAAGTCCATTACGTTTACGATCGTTTACCTACCTGAGAAACGATGCAGGAAAGCACCATTCGGATAGAAGTATGCAATTCCTATGTCAGTTGAAGAATGTCAACTAACTTCTGGAATTATAAGGCGGTCCCCGGAAAAACCGTTACTATCTACACCTTTCAGATATGACGAGCTTGAAACCCCACAGGCACTGGGCTGGCTGTGATGGCTTCTAAGGGCAAACCAGTGAAACGCTTGTTGATTGGCTGCCCTGCAGCTGTTCAACAGACGGGATCAAATACCCGAACCCAAACTTTTTTTCAAATGTTCGGGTCCGGGTCACGGACACCCCAAAGTTCGAGCAGTATAGACTTTCCACATCTATCATTGCCAAAAAGGCCCCTGGCGGAATATTAAGGTCTTCAATCAACTGTAAGAAGTTGACTGTATCCTTAACGTATGAAGATAGGCTTACCACGAAAGGACGTAGCAAAGAGTCCATCCATTTGCTAGCATTTGCATTACCTGAAATTATTGGTCTACAGGGGGGTCTTTGGGTGATTTGTGGATTTTCGGAAGTGCATAAAAGGAAGGTGAGCATGGATACTTATTATACAAAAAATTCCAAGTATCACGTGAAATAATCCCATCATTGAGAGCCTTGGAAATAATTGAAAAAAATGTTTTATTGAACTCACGAATGCGCGCTTCAGAGATTTGAGTATTCTGATGTTCATTATTTAAAATGTCCATGCACATTCTGCTGTAATCGAGATGATCCATTACTACAGTATTACCTCCCTTATCAGCACTTTTAAATATTATTGAAGAGCTTTTTTGCAAATTGGTCAAAGCCTGACGATGCTCAGTAGAGAAATTATCAAAGGGGCCCTTCTTGATGGGTATCTTCTAAATTGCTTCCGTTACACACTTTACAAACACTGCGACACTTGGGTTGGATTGCAAAAGTGGGAACTTATGTGACTTCTTTTTCAAAGAGGGAGGGTCTACTGGGGGAGTATCTGTTTTGGTGTCAGACAGCATAGCTTCCAAATCAATACAATCAATCAGATCAATAGAGCTATCTGAATCCTCCGAATCAGAAGAATTCATGGATTTACACTCTTCATACAATAAAGTCAAATCACGAAGGGCCTTACATTCCTGAATAGATAATTTGTGTTCTGGTTCTGAATTTGAGGTTTTGTCAAACATGAGATGGAGGAGAATTTTACGAGCAAAAAGACTGAGATCTTTAACCACTTGATCATTGGGCAGTTAAACCCCCTTAACAACCAGACCAATTTTCAGCTTTCAGTGCTCTGACATTTTGAATGACAATTACTCAGTCATACTACACTGTACCCATATGAAATTTTTGTCCCTTTTTTCACACAAATAGAGCTTTCTTTTGGTGGTATTTCATCACTGCTGGGTTTTTTTTTTGCGCTATAAATAAATAAATAAAAAGAAGATTTTTTTTCCCACAAAATTGTCATATTACCAGGTTATTTTTCACACACAGCATATGCATACCACAAATTACACCCCATAATTTATTCTACTACTCCTCCTGAGTATGGCGATACCCCATGTGTGTGACTTTTACACAGCACGGCCACATAGAGAGGCCCAACATGCAGGGAGCACCGTCAGGCGTTCTAGGGACTTAAAATACACAATGACGTGGCACTGTAGAGGACTGATGGGGCACAGATGTGGCACTGCTGGGCACTGATATGGCACTATTGGGCACTGATATGATACTATTGGGCACTGATATGGCACGGATTGGTGCACCACTGGGCACTGATATGGCACTGCTGGGCACTGATAGGGGCACTGATATGGCACTGCTGGGCACTGATAGGGGCACTGCTGGGTATGGATTGGGGTACTGCTGGGCACTGATTTGGGCACTTATGGGCACAGATCAGGACACTTACGGGGACACTGATTGGGGCATTTTAGGGGCACTGATTGGGGCACTTATGGGCACAGATACCTTTTGCAGCCTCACGCTGCATCCTCCCCCTCTGCTGCTCACATGATCTGTGTGAGCAGTGGAGAGAACCGGACATGACGCCGGTTTGTCTACACTGATCGCTCCATCATTGGTGGTAAAGGGCCACTGTGATTGGCCCTTTACCGCGATCCATGACCCGCCGGGTCCCGCGAACCCAGACAGCCCCGTGTGCTCGCGATTCTGGGAGGACATCATTGTGCGCCCTCCCAGAATTAATCAACCGCGCTGTAGCCGTCATTCGGCTATGGCTCGGTCGTTAAGTGGTTAATGGCTGTGAACCTATCTATATCCATGGTAGGGCAAAAGCTAAGGCCCAAAGATGAAACCTGCATTTTCTGTACCAATAATGAGTATGAGGACAGATTTATAATCTTCAGGCCCATATCATGATTGTAGGAGGGTTGAGAGCTTTTGCTGCTTGATCCATCTACGGATGAGCAGGGACTAAAGGGGCACGTGCATTAGATGGAGTGCATAAAAAAATAGGATAGGGTGTGGTAGTGTGAACTGCAGTGCCCAAACAAGGTGAAGGGGATTGAATAGGGGGATCACCTCTAGAAGAAGATCCTTCAGGAAACATGCTGTAGACCCCATCACCAAGAGAAACACCTACCACCTCGGTGTTAGATTGTGTTTTGGATTCTACAATACGTTTTTCCTGACTTTTTTCCAAATTCGTGCTCTGTGTACGTCTTTTGCGAAAAGCTTTATATTTGGTGCTTCTTTGTGATACCTGTGAAGAGGAAGAATCAGACATAGAGTGAATACCAGCATCCATGATTGTGCTTAGGTAAAGAATGAAAAATACGAGAATTAACCCAGGTAGTCCGTGGCTTATCCCTATTGTATGCATTATGATTAATGAAAGCTCTCTTATCTCTCTCAAATTTTTGTATCCTTGTTAATCAGAATCCACCTATTAAAGGATTCCAGGTCTGAGCTCAATTTAAGCTTGAATTCCTCAAACCTGGAATGAGATCTGAAGGTATTAAGATATGTTGGCTTTTTGGATTTCAATGCCCAAATGATCTATCTGATCAGCATAGTCCTTTATTAGTAAAAACATCATATTTCTTGAGCATGACAAAAGAATATCTTCCCAACTTTTTCTTAGGTCATCTGAAACCTTCGGGATGGTGGGGAAAATTTGAATGTGTAAACCTTTTGGATTATATCCAGCTTTAATATATCTTTCAAGAGTCAATTTATGCCAATGAAGTGTAGATTTTTTCTTCAACAATCTTCTCAAATTAGGAAAGATGGAGGAAAGATCGGGAGTAGGTTTTATAGTATTACTGAAAGATTTTTTGTGTCTGGACATGGTATCGTCCCAATTGGTCAGATAAGTCTCAGCCATTTTGAAAAAAGAACCAAAACAAAAAACAGAAAAAAGAGCAAAAAAGAAAAGAAAGGTAAATTGCAACCCTGGGTGAGAGAAATAAACAAAAAATTGCTTCAAGAACCACTGATGTTACCACTAGAGTTACATACAATATACTATAAAATCAGTGGATCCTGGGCAATACTGAGAGTCTGGAGGATGCCACATCCCAATATACATACAGTATCTCACAAAAGTGAGTACACCCCTCACATTTTTGTAAATATTTTATTATATATTTTCATGTGACAACACTGAAGAAATGACACTTTGCTGCAATGTAAAGTAGTGAGTGTACAGCTTGTATAACAGTGTAAATGTGCTGTCCCCTCAAAATAACTCAACACACAGCCATTAATGTCTAAACCGCTGGCAATAAAAGTGAGTACACCCCTAAATGAAAATGTCCAAATTGGGCCCAAAGTGTCAATATTTTGTGCGGCCACCATTATTTTCCAGCACTGCCTTAACCCTCTTGGGCATGGAGATCATCAGAGCTTCACAGGTTGCCACTGGAGTCCTCTTCCACTCCTCCATGATGACATCACAGAGCTGGTGGATGTTAGAGACCTTGTGCTACTCCACCTTCCGTTTGAGAATGCCCCACATATGCTCAATAGGGTTTAGGTCTGGAGACATGCTTTGCCAATCCATCACCTTTACCCTCAGCTTCTTTAACAAGACGGCAGTGGTTGCCTTAGAGGTGTATTTGGAGTCGTTATCATGTTGGAATACTGCCCTGCAGCCCAGTCTCTGAAGGGAGCGGATCATTCTCTGCTTCAGTATGTCACAGTACATGTTGGCATTCATGGTTCCCTCAATGAACTGTAGCTCTCCAGTGCCAGCAGCACTCATGCAGCCTCAGACCATGACACTCCCACCACCATGCTTGACTGTACGCAAGACACACTTGTCTTTGCACTCCTCACCTGGTTGCCACCACACACGCTTGACACCATGAACCAAATAAGTAAATCTTGGTCTCATCAGACCACAGGACACGGTTCCAGTAATCCATGTCCTTAATCTTCTTGTCTTCAGCAACTGTTTGCGCTCTTTCTTGTGCATCATCTTTAGAAGAGGCTTCCTTCTGGGACGACAAAAAAAAAAAATGCACTGGACTGCATGTGGTGTGAACTGGCCCTAAAAGTATGCGAGCCGGTCGGGAACTGGTTAACGACCACAACATACAGGGGTATACAATGTACTATTGACATAAACACATACACAGATACACACACCATAGGTTGAAATGGATGGACTAGTGTATTTTTTAAGCCTCACCAACTATGTAAGAATGTCCATCCTGGAGCTCCTCAACATGCACCCTGTGAGTCATGTATCCCCTCTGACATCATGAAAAGGCAAGGCACTGTCATAGAAGGAATTACAAATTAAGCATCTGACCAGCAGATTGCACATCTAATGTCTGCAGCACTTAGTGGCCAGCTGGAGCATGCACGACTAAAAGGATGACAGAGATGTGTTTTTTTTCATATTCTCCTGCTTTTGAACGAAGATTTAAACTCGACCAAACTTTGAGCAAAGATGACATCACCGGGTCTGTATTCCTTGGAAAAATAAAATGATTTGACTAACAAATTTTAATTGCATGTTGATCGGCATGGGAGCTTTTCACACGCTATGCTTCAAACCTAAAACAATTTGAATGCAAAGTTCTGCCTAGAAAAAAATTGATTTAGCTTGTTCTAAGTAAACACCTTACAAAAACTGCACTGGCGGAAGCAGAAGCATAATTAGCAAGGAAATGAAGATGTTTTCTGACCGAGGAAGCATAGCATAAGTCGGCTTTAACCTCTTTGACATGGCTTGCAGGTTTAATTGGCATTGCCTCTGCCAAGAGTAACACTGAGACATTTTAGCATTGATGACCGCAAAAACAGTTCATTTCAGCTGAGGTGGTAGTTTTGTAACCTGAAAAAAAAAAAAAAAGTGTGTGGGAAGAAGTGCTTTGACATCGCTCAATTAGTACACCGTGCTGAGAGGCGCCAAGGGAGTGTTTCAAAGCTCACGGCTGGAATACCATGCCGTATAATGACTTGGGGATGGTGGAGGGAAGAGTTTGTTTTTTAGCCAAGCCGTACTCTTTCCAAGGGCTGTTCTTTTTTTTTTTTTGTATTGAAGATTTCCAGCACAAATATTAAATATTTATTTTAATGAAAACTCCGAAATCAGTGTTAGACTCATTCGCGCGGCCAAAAATCACACGCTACTTTAACCCAAGTGAAATGTCGCAACCTAGTTATGGTAATCCTAGATACAGATGCCGCGGTTCCAGGGATAAACCAGATAATTACCGAATAAAACTTTCCTGTGCTACATTTTTAACTTTCAAATTTACCTATGAACAGACTCCTCTCATCCCGTACACCGTATTAACCAGGCAGTGTTCCTCTGTGTGCCTCCCTGAAAGCAGTTTCCTTTTCATTTTGGGACCTGATGTACCCTTAGAGGGCCGGTGCTACCATTAGACAAACTAGGCAGCTGCCTAGGGCGCACTGCTGCCTAGGGGCGTCCGGCCGCTGGTTTCCCTCTGCACCTGCAGGCTGTAACTAACTCAGTCTCAGGCAGCTGCTCCGTCTGACCGGTAGTGTAATTAGAGGTGCAGCGCAGCACTGGAGCCAGCGCTAGAGGAAGCAGAGCCGATGGTGGTTTTGGGTAATGTATAAGAGAAACCATAGAGGCACTTATGAGGAGAATTTCCTCTCGTATATTTTTGTCACTAACTGAATTATAATTATTTATATTTTTTTTATATATATATATACACAAGGGGATTTAATGAAACGAATATAGATACTAAGATGAGAGACCCCCCTTGAATATTTTGTCAATAACTGTATTTTCGAGTACCCCCCCTTTTTTCCCTTGTTTTTCCCCCCCATTTTCTTTTTGTGTCATCATTTTTGTTCTGTTGCTGGATTTTAGATAATAATACGTGCGATATATGTCATTTAGAGAGTTTTGTAGTAACAATGAAAAAATGTAGAGATGGATAAATGTTTTTTTTTTTATCGCTGTGAAATTTATATGGAAAACGAATAAAATAAAGATAAAAAAAAAAACACTTCAGCCCCGGAAGGATTTGCCCTCTTAATGACCAGAGCACCTTTTTGCGATTCGGCACTGCGTCGCTTTAACTGACAATTGCACAGTCGTGCCGCGTTGTACGCAAACAAAATTGACGTCCTTTTTTCGCACAAATAGAGCTTTCTTTTGGGGGTATTTGATCGCCTCTGTAGTTTTTATTTTTTTGCGCTATAAACAAACAAAGAACAATTGTCGCTCTTCTTTTGTTTATAGCGGCGATCAGAAATGACGCAGGGGGGATCAAATACCACCAAAAGAAAGCTCTATTTGTGGGAAAAAAAGGACGCAAATTTTGTTTGGGTACAATGTCGCACGACTGCGCAATTGTCAGTTAAAGTGACGCAGTGCCGAATCTCAAAACGTGCTCTGGTCCTAAAGTGGGAAATCCTTCTGGGGCTGAAGTGGTTAACTGAGGTTTGTCAGGAAAACGCCACATTATGGCCACTAGATGGAGCTGACAATCAAAAGAAATAAACACATTAGGCACATTATGGGAATTATTTGTGACAACTGTGCAAATACTCGAGGCACAGCACATTTTTTAAAATGAGATCTCATAGACTGTGATAAGGAGCCATAAAATTGTGCGCCACTGAAAAGCAGGACCTGAGAATGTAACGAGCTAATAAGGTTGCAATACATTAAAATGATTGTTTACATCTAACTCATCCCTTTCACAAAAAGATGAAAGGATATAACATTCTCTTTAATTGTAAAATTCATTTATTTATTTATTATTTTAAATAAGAAGAGCAAGAGAGTAATAAAATCTTTTTTAGGTTCTGGACTATTGACTGATAGATGCTTTTTCTGCCATCTCTACTTGTTTTGCGGAGGCAATGTCATATAACTAATCATCCAATGAGTCATAAGCTGCACCCAATTAACATGAGAAATAAATGGGAAAAAGAGAAGTGTCCACATTTGCATTTTAATTTGTTTATTTGCAGACAGAAGCGGAGGACAAATGGAAAATGAGTGGTAGGAGTCAGGTTGAAGTTGAAACAGATGTTTGATACTTACTGCAAATAGAGACCGAGGAATGGAGCTCACCTCCAGGCTAAGATATTGAATAGAACCGACAGGACTAAAGCATTTAATACAATGAGCTGATTCATACATTTGTCAGTTAGATGTCGCTAATGCTTTTAATTAAATTGTATCTGAGCCCAAGAGCAAAAATGTTATATATTGCATTTTACCTGTGCTTTAATTCTATTTTTTGTGTTACAATTATTCCCTTAATTTTCACCTGCTGATCCTGCTAGTAACAAACTTTCTGTCCTAGGGTGACAGTATGAGCTTAAACCCAGGGCCCTGCATTCATGATATCTGGTCCCCCACAGTACACAGAACATGGAAATGCAATAGTTTTAGTAAATATAAATGGCTAAACACTTTTTCTCATGTACTATATAGTAGTCTTGTGAATTCTATCCGTGTCTGGTTAAAGCTTGTAGGAGGAGTTGTCCTATGAGGCTGCAAGACACCTGATTCTCTGTCTGGACAGTGCTGATTGGTCCTATGCTGATCATATGCACCCTAGCAAAAAAATACTCTCTAGCAATACACTCCAAGCTGAGCATGTGCAGAGTGTCCCAGCGGCTCTGTACTATCAGGAGATAGATTGGGGATTGTGGAAGAAGGGGAGGATCAGAGAAGACAGGATCAAACAGCCTTTTTACACAATGCATAATGCAGATGATTAACCCCTTAGGTTCCACAGTGAGTATAACAAGCATGCTTTACTGCATATACAGACTGATTTTACTGTTGTGGGTTAAGTAACACTTTAAATGAGAAGTTGAGCTTTTTTTTCTTTTTGGAATCATACTTACGTAGGTGTACTGCATCTGTCCTCCGCCGGCACTAATACTGAGAACCGAGCAATCAAACACCGCTGATCGATTGGTTCTCAGTACTCCCTGAGAAAAGAGCTGGTGACCGTCAGTCACCGACTCTCTGCTCTGCCCCCCCAAGCTCAAAGGAGCGCTGGGCTGTGGAGGGGGTAGGAGCAGCCAGATCAAACTCTCAGCGGCTCGCTATGAGGCTGAGCCAGGTGACGTGACTGACAGTGGATGTCAGCCCGCTGTCTGCTGAAAACAGGTCACAGGACAAACTCCACTCCTGTGATCCATAGCAGAAGTGCAGCCAAACTAGCTTTGGCTGTACTTCTCCTTTAAGGTTCGGTCCAAATACAACCATTTGCATTCCCTCACAAGGCTGGGATTCTGGAATTCCATGGAAGTATAGGAACCAGGGCCGGATCTAGCCTGTCCGATGTGGGGGTGCAGTAAAAAATGTCAGGGGGGCAGAGGATGCAAGGTTAGCAGGGCAGAGGATAGGGTGAACAGTTTGTACGGCAGTATACAGAGACCATTAGTTTGTAGGGCAGTGTGCAGGGGTCAGCAGGATGGAGCACAGGGGTCAGCAGAGCAGAGGACAGAGGTCACTTTTGGAATGACAAGGTTGTCATTTTAATCAGGTTGATGTGGTGGAGGTTGGAGTTTTGTTGTCTGTGGTATGATTTTTGATCAATAAATTTTGCAATTTAAATTTTGAATTGCTCCTTTGTGATGATTGCTTGGGTTTTCACCAATTTTTTTATGGTTTGTTCCATCTAGAGGAACATCCAGTGGGAGTGATTTTACATCCCCCCCACTATACTCCAGCTGGGACGGCCTTTGGTAGCTATCAGCGCATTTATATAATTAAACTTGTCTACCTAGTTGCAGACTGCTAATCCTTGATTTTTTTTTGTGGCAGGGCATTCAGCAGAGCTTCTCCTCCCATCCCTGCACTGTACACAGCCTGGGCACAGGTAGCAGAGATCCTCCTGAAGATCAGCGTACATGAGCATAAGCTGGTGACTTCGGCATATTTTAAGGATACTGACCATAATGGTTATATCAATATCAAGAGCTGCCACCATAAATCATGGCTCAAGGTGGTACCAAAAGGCCCATTTTTACAGTTGAACAGGAACTGTTCCTTTCGGGAGGACTTTCTACGGGAGGCAGACGTCCTGAGGAATAGGTTCCTGGAAAAGGGTTATAATCCTGTTGACTTTGACAAAATCATCCAAGAAATTGATGTGAGGAATAGGTCAACTTTATTAACACCTTCTGCTTTGAGAATGAGGGATAATTCTTTTTCGAAGTTCTCCTTTCTCACCTGCTACTCCACTCAGCATTTTGTAATCAAAAATATTCTTAGAAAGCATTGGAATGTTTTGAAAAATGACAGGGTTTTGGGCCCAGTACTACCAGATGCCCCTATAGTTACCTATAGAAAGGTTCTTCCTCTTAGGTTGCAGATTGCCCCAAACATCGTAGATCCCCCTAAAAATTTTTTTCAACAAATGAAAGACTTACCCGTGTAGATGTTGTGCTGTCTGTAGGGCTAACTACCTTAAGGACAGAACATATAAAACTTTTCAGTCTAATGTGACATTAAACAGTATGTCATTCAATCCTTCTTGATGCTTTCGTCCAGAAATGTGGTCAACATGATCACATGTTCTTGTGGACTACATTATGTTGGGCGTACTGTCCGTACCTTTCATGTGCATATGAACGAACATATCGCTCACATCAAGAAGGGTTTCCCTAAACATAGTCTGTCCAGGCACTATGATAGCCATCATAGTAGGGATTTGAGAGGCACCTCCTTCATGACTATTGACCAATTTAACCCACATTGGAGGGGAAGCCATGTTAGGAGGAAAGTTTCTCGCCTTGAGACCAAGTAGATTTTTTGGCTCAAGTCTTTTAGGCCTTATGGTCTCAACATAGATTGGGACATTAATGCCTTCATAAACAACAGCTGAATATTAATTTGAACTTGGAACAATTTTTTAATAAATTGCGATTGATCTCCTGTAACCCTCTGTATGAATATTTATTAGAAATTTTGTGGATTGCTGTGAAGTTTTTAATATGTTTTATAACATTTTTTGTAGAATTTTTAAATGTTATTGTATACAATTGTCATTATTGTTTCTATCCAGTAGGTGGCGCTGTGTTTTGTAATTTCTAAGTTTACAACGGCATCATAACTAGTTTATAAGAATTTAATCTCCTATTCTGACATTCTAATTTAGGATGTCTTTGTAATGTAGTTTTGTTTTCCATTTGTTTGGGAAACTTTTTATAATTGCCCATGAAGGTAATGCAGCCTGTATCTTCATTGATTAGCAGCTGGGACGTAGGATATTGTCGTGTCACCCCACTTCCTTCTGGTGGAGCGCATACGTCACTTCTGATTTCATATGGCTGTCCCAACTTCCTGCCTCTGTGCAATTGCTATTCATGGATCAATTGCTGACTTCCGACCAATAGACTATATATGAGGTGACCTCCTTGTGTGTGATCATGCCCCTGATGAAGTCTATTTACAACGAAACTCAGTAGGAGGAGTCGGGTCATGTGACGTTGCCTCTGTAGGACAGTCGGCCATCTTACTGGATGGAAACTCTGATGTTTTTACACTGTTTTCATGCGTGAATTTGAAATATTTTTGTGAGCATGCTGGCTGTGGTTTTGTCATAATAAATGTACCTTAACAGTGATATTGGGCAATGAAACTCTTTTTTACTATTCGCATGGTGTCTTGATGTGCAGAGATTGGGTGAGGAGGTGTCCAATAACACTGTATCCAGATCTATCTACCTTGCTAGTTGTTGATTTCCAACTGGATTTACTTACCAAAAGTGCGTTTGACCGCTTTTAATTAAGTGGTCCACAGATTCCAGTAAGAGTCAGTGTGAACCCCCTCTCTCTCCTTGGTGATGGATTTCATCGGGCACATTTCCCTGTGTGAAGTTATATTATGAATCCTGTTTATGAGACCATGCACTTGAATTGTTCATTCTGAACATTGGGATTACACTCTGGGCTCTTTTACTAGAGATATACAGTTGTGCTCATAAGTTTACATACCCTGGCAGAATCTATGATTTCTTGGCCATTTTTCAGAGAATATGAATGAGAACACAAAAACATTTCTTTCACTCATGGTTAGTGTTTGGCTGAAGCTGACACAAGTTGACAAAAATGGCTATTAAAGGTAACCATCCTCACCTGTGATCTGTTTGCTTGTAATTAGTGTGTGTGTATAAAAGGTCAATGAGTTTGTGTACTCCTAACAGACCCTTGCATCTTTCATCCAGTGCTGCACTGACATTTCTGGATTCATGGGCAAAGCAAAAGATTTGTCAAAGGATCTGTGGGAAAAGGTAGTTGAACTGGCGACTCGGCCGTGCAGCCCACCTTTCTTCAAGTGCCTCCTTACTGTGCATCTTTAAACAGCCACACCACATGTTTTCAGAGAGTCCTGAAGTTATTTGTGGGTTTTTTTTAAACCTTAGTTGGTCTACCTGACCGTGGTTTGGTTTCAACAGAACCCCTCATTTTACACTTCTTGATTAGAGTTTGAACCCTGCTGATGGGCATTCTTAATTCCTTGCATATATTTTTATATCCCTTTCCTGTTTTATACAGTTCAACTACCTTTTCCCTCAGATCCTTTGACAAATCTTTTGCTTTGCCCATGACTCAGAGTCCAGAAATGTCAGTGCAGCAGAGAATGAAAGATGCAAGGGTCTGTCTGAGGTCCAGAAACTCATTGACCTTTTATACACACACACTAATTACAAGCAAACAGATCACAGGTTAGAAATAAACAATTTAATGCATAGTGCCTCCCCTTAACATGCATAAATTCTAAAAAAATATATAAATAGATAGAAACAGCAAGTGAAAACACAAATAATATATCACCAAACGCAATCAGTCCATCTTAGACAATGAATATAGATGACATATATATCGGTCCATTTTCAAAAGTGCTGATGCTGAATGATGAACGTGAATCAACTGATAATCTTCAAAGTGACTTGTGCTCGAAAGTGCTCAGTAAAGTGCTCAAATGACATTCCAAGTGCACCGTGAAAACTGTGCCAGACCCCCTTCGTGTCCCCACTCACCGAAAAGTAATGACCAACTGCTTTTCAGTCAGAGGTCATACGAGCTTAAATTAGTGGGGAGTGTTAGAAGACGGAGCGGAGGGTTAATAGCATTTGATTGTTGTTTCCTCTAGTTCTTAGAGGAGCAGCTCTATTTAAACTTCCTGCTTCCTGTAGCAAGTGCTGTCTGATCTACAGCGTGTGCCCTGTTTTCCTGAGCATTCTGTTACCCGTTATCTGATTCCTGTCACCTGGCCTGCCTGACTTTGCCTGAACTCTGCCTGTACCGACTCCTGGCTTGCCTACGACCATCCGACTGCCTGATCCTTCTGTACCTCTGCTGCCTGCCCATTGCCGACCCTGCTCCTCCCTGACTCCGCTACTGTGCCTGCGACCATCCGGTCCCAACAAGTATCCTGCTCTAAACATCAGCACCCTTCCAGCACATCTCCTGTCCTCTGCTGATGGATACTCCTGGACTTCTACAGGCACTCTTACCCCACTGTGCTCCTGTGGCCACTGTTCCCAACTCCAGCGGTCCCACGAACCGAAGTCGTAGGAGAGGCCACCCCCGACCGTCAGGCTCACTACCAGGTACTTAACAGTATCAGACAGCCATGACTGAGCCTGCAGGGGGGGCCTCTAGTCTACATGAGGTCAACCAACACCTCGTGGACCTTACGCAAGCCATCAGGGCGCTTCAGGAGAGGCATGCCCTCCTCGAGGAGCAAGTTGTAAACACCACTGCCGGCCCTGCAACAACCACCAGCCTCGATTCGCTCACTACGATGCCCGCTCCAGAGCCCCGGGTACCTACCCCTGAAAGGTTCACCGGAGACCGGTCCAAGTTCAGGGCTTTTTGTATCTCCTGTCAGCTCTACTTTACCCTGCAGCCACGGACTTTCCAGGCAGAGCAAATCAAGGTGGGGTTTGTCATATCCCTGCTGCAGGGCGCCCCTTATGCCTGGGCTCATCACCTGTGGGAGACCCAGGACATCCGGCTGGGTACCCTGTCCTCCTTGTTCCAGGTGATGTCTCAACTATTTGATGACCCTCAACGGGCTGCCACCGCTGAATCCATGCTCCATGCACTCCAGCAGGGCGATAGAGTCGCCAAAGACTATGTAGCTGACTTCCGGCGGTGGAGTGCAGACACTCGCTGGAATGACGCAGTATTGCGGCATCGATTCGGCCTGGGTCTGTCCGAAGACCTTAAAGATGAGTTGGCCCGTGTGGGTGTTCCAAGTTCTCTGGACGATCTGTTTGCACTCTCTATCCAGATTGACCTGCTGCAGGGCGCACCCCATGCCTGGGCTCATCACCTGTGGGAGACCCAGGACACCGATGTCTCAACTATTTGATGACCCTCAACGGGCTGCCACCGCTGAATCCATGCTCCATGCACTCCAGCAGGGCGATAGAGTCGCCAAAGACTATGTAGCTGACTTCCGGCGGTGGAGTGCAGACACTCGCTGGAATGACGCAGTATTGCGGCATCGATTCCGTCTGGGTCTGTCCGAAGACCTTAAAGATGAGTTGGCCCGTGTGGGTGTTCCAAGTTCTTTGGACGATCTGTTTGCACTCTCTATCCAGATTGACCGTCGCCTGCGTGAATGCAGATGAGAGGCCTCTGCACGGTCACCTCAACCAGCACGGACCCAACCCCAAGTCCCGGCCCGCTCCCCGCTGCCTCCGCAGGAGCACTTACACCGATGTCAGGGCCACCTCTGCCTCTACTGTGGTGAGGCAGGTCACTATTTGCACAACTGCCCGGCTAAACAACAGAAGGCCCTCCTCGGGTCATCCATAGGACCCTCACTCCAGCCAGCCTGGTCAGCCCACTTGGCCCTTCCAGTGTCCTTCCAGCTACCCGGAAGATCCGTGTCAGTCACAGCCATCATCGATTCAGGAGCTTGCAGCTGCTTTATTGACCTTGAGTTTGCTGCCAAACAAGGTATTCCTCTCCTGCCCAAGGAACAGGGGTTCACGGTGCTCCTAGCTGACGGGTCTCGAGTCATATCTGGACTGGTAGTAAAGGAGACCCCAACTCTACCGACTACCACTCTCTCCGGCCATCGGGAACTGCTACGCCTGGACGCCATCACCTCACCCCTGTTTCCTGTTATTCTGGGCCTACCGTGGCTTCAAGCTCATAACCCACAGATCAACTGGCAATCCGGGCTGATCCAGTTTACGTCCCCTTATTGCCAAGAACATTGTCTCCCAGCTACTTCACCCTTGTCTCCAACTCTGCTGTGCCTGGACTCAGATCATGAACTTTGCCAGAAGGTGCCCCAGGCCTATCACGAATATTTAGACGTATTCAGTAAGCAAGGCGCAGACTCTCTTCCCCCGCACCGGTCCTACAAGGGCCCAATAGAGCTCCTCCCCGGGGCCGAAATACCCTTTGGAAGGATTTTTCCATTGTCTGAAAAGGAGTTGGGGGCACTGAAGGAATACCTTGATGAAAACCTGCAGAAGGGCTTCATCCGCCCTTCCACCTCTCCTGCCGGTACGGGTATATTTTTTGTGGAAAAAAAGGACCACACCCTTCGACCCTGCATCGATTACCGGGACTTGAACAGGGTCATGGTGAAGAACCGCTATCCACTCCCCCTGGTACCAGAGCTATTTCAGAGACTACGCTCTGCCACGGTCTTCACTAAACTGGACTTGAGAGGGGCGTATAATCTCATCCGCATAAGAGGAGATGAGTGGAAGACTGCGTTCCGCACCAGATTCGGCCACTACGTTTCTTGTTATGCCCGTCGGCTTGTGCAATGCTCCCGCTACCTTCCAATTCTTTATTAACGATATTCTCAGAGACTTCCTGGATATCTTTGTTATAGCCTACTTGGACGATATTCTCATCTTCTCCTCCTCTTTAGAAGACCATCAGCGGCATGTGGGAATTGTCCTTGGTCGGCTCCGTCAACACCGCCTCTACGCCAAGCCCGAGAAGTGTGAGTTTGAGCGTCGGAGCATCCAGTTCCTGGGTCTAATCCTCTCCCCTGAGGGTATTGAAATGGACCCGCAAAAGGTGACAGCAATCCTGACATGGCCAGCACCCACGGATAAAAGGGGAGTCCAACGGTTCGTTGGGTTCGCAAATTTTTATCGCAAATTTATTAAAAATTTCTCAGCCATCATCTCGCCCATCACCCAGCTCACCAAGCAGGGAATCCGGTTCCGCTGGTCTTCTGAGGCTCAGTCCGCCTTTGAAATACTAAAGGGACTATTCATGTCTGCTCCGGTGCTGTGCCACCCTAATCCGGCTCTTCCCTACATTTTAGAGGTAGACGCCTCGGAAAATGCTGTAGGGGCGGTCCTCTCCCAACGCTCTGGTCTCAAGAGTCTAGTGCACCCAGTGGCCTTTTTCTTGAGAAAACTTTCTCCAGCTGAGAGGAACTACGATGTGGGCGACCGGGAACTCCTGGCTATCAAAGCCACTCTAGAGGAGTGGAGATACCTGCTGGAAGGGGCAGCGCACCCGATATTGATCTATACTGACCATAAGAACCTTGAGTATCTCAAGTCCGCCAAACGTCTGAGACCCAGCCAGGCCCGATGGGCATTGTTCTTCTCAAGGTTCTCCTTCCACATTACCTATAGGCCGGGGTCCAAGAATGTTAAGCCCAACGCCCTCTCACGGATGTATGGGGATGCTAAGGACTCTGCAGTTCCGGACACCATCCTACCAGCGGGGAACTTCCTGCTATTACAGAGGGACCTCCTGTCACAGCTCAAACGAGCAACAGTACTGACCCCTAGTCCTACCAGGGACAATCTACAGGCACGGGAGGGTCTGCTATGGAAAGGGAGACTGATCTTTGTCCCAGAAGAGGTTCTGGTCACCGTCCTGGGACTCTGCCATGATCACCCCTTAGCAGGGCACTTCGGTGTCCATAAGACCCTGGAGTTGGTACAGCGCACCTTCTGGTGGCCCGACCTGGCAAAGAATTGCAAGGAGTATGTCACCGCCTGCACCACCTGCATATGGAACAAGAATCCCCGGAACAAAGCCTGGGGCCTGCTAAAGGCTTTGTCTGTCCCCAGTCGACCATGGGCCATGATCTCTATGGATTTCATAGTGGAGCTGCCACCTTCTGAAGGATGTACAGCTATCTTCGTCGTAGTGGACCGACTGACGAAGATGGCCCACTTCCTACCTCTAAAGGGCACCCCCTCAGCCAATGGGACTGCCCGGGTATTCATTAAAGAAATTGTGAGGCTCCACGGTGTGCCCTTGGACATTGTATCTGACCGGGGGGTGCAATTTACCTCCTGATTCTGGAAGGCACTGTGTGGAACCTTGAAAATTAGGCTCTCTCTGTCCTCTGCCTACCACCCACAATCTAATGGGCAGACGGAGCGGACAAACCAAACTCTCGATCAATACCTTTGGTGTTTCACGTCCTTTGTGCAGGATGATTGGATTTTGCTCCTGCCTATGGCGGAGTTTGCATATAATAATGCCTGTCATTCAGCCACCAAGCAGACTCCATTTTTTGCAAACCATGGCTTCCATCCCACGTTCCTGCCAGACCTCATCCCGGAGTCGTCAATCCCAGCTGTTCAAAGTATGCTGAACTTTTTCTGCCGCAACAACAAACTGTTGCAGGAAGCTATGAGCAAGGCACAGGAGGACAGCAAGAGGGTCTTTGACAAGAAGAGGAGAGGGGAGTTATCCTTGCAAGTAGGAGACACTGTGTGGCTGGCCACGACCAACCTAAAGCTGGCTTGCCCATCTAGGAAACTGGGCCCTAGAGTCATAGGACCGTTCCCAGTCAAGAGGAGAATCAATGAGGTCTCCTATGAGCTTGTTTTGCCGGACAATCTTAGGATTCATCCGGTCTTTCATGTCTCACTATTGAAGCCAGCGGTTCCGGACTCCTTCCCAAACCGCAAAACAGGTCCACCGGAGCCTGTGATTGTCAACGGTGACGAAGAGTTTGAAGTGGAAGCTGTACTGGATTGTAGGAGAAGAAGAGGGCAGATGCAATATCTGATTAAGAGGCGGGGCTACGGACCTGAGGAAAATTCCTGGGAGCCCGAACAAAATGTACATGCCCCGGACCTGGTCAATGCCTTCCTCCGCAGTCAACCGCTAAGAAGTGCCCAGCTGGTCCCTGACTCCGCTACTGTGCCTGCGACCATCCGGTCCCAACAAGTATCCTGCTCTAAACATCAGTACCAGGTACTTAACAGGGAGAGACTGGAATGGATCAATGGGATGCCCGGACCCCCGGAATGTACTCAATCTTCGTACGTAGAGGTGTTATCTGAATGGATGAAAGAAAACAGAAACATCCTCATGTGTAGACTATAAACCATTAAGACTTTTATTGCGCCAAAAGAGGTACTTACAAGACAATAGATAAAAAATCGCCTGGTATACAGTGGAGTGTCAGCAACGGCGTGCATTCCAAACTCTCCTACCACTGGAAGCGGAAGTGACATAGACGGCTGCGGCAACCGGAAGTGACGTCAACGCGTTTCGCCCTCGTCATAGGGTGTCATCACGGACGGTCCGTCATGACGCCCTATGACGAGGGCGAAAGGTGTTGACGTCACTTACGGTTGCAGCAGCCGTCTATGTCACTTTCGCTTCCAGTGGTAGGAGAGTGGTAGTAGAGTTTGGAACGCACGCCGTTGCTGACACTCCACTGTATACCAGGCAATTTTTTATCTATTGTCTTGTAAGTACCTCTTTTGGCGCAATAAAAGTGTTAATGGTTTACGGTCTACACATGAGGATGTTTCTGTTTATTTGAGCCATTCAGATAACACCTCTACGTACGAAGATTGAGTACATTCCGGGGGTCCGGGCTTCCCATTGATCCATTCCAGTCTCTCCCCACTGATTTAAGCTCGTATGACATCTGACTGAAAAGCAGTTGGTCATTACTTTTCGGTGAGTGGGGACACGAAGGGGGTCTGGCACAGTTTTCACGGTGCACTTGGAATGTCATTTGAGCACTTTACTGAGTACTTTCCAGCACAAGTCACTTTGAAGATTATCAGTTGATTCACGTTCATCATTCAGCATCAGCACTTTTGAACATGGACTGATATATATGTCATCTATATTCATTGTCTAAGATGGACTGATTGCGTTTGGTGATATATTATTTGTGTTTTCACTTGCTGTTTCTATCTATTTATATATTTTTTTTATGATTTATGCATGTTAAGGGGAGGCGCTATCCATTATATTGTTTATTTCTAGTAGCAGATTTCCATCTGAGGGGAGCTGCCCCCCACTGTATGTTTGTGTGTGCCTGTATTGGGGACATACACTTGTAACATTCACATTTTCACACTGTATGTGTGTGTGCCTGTAGTGGGGACATACCCTTTTAATATTTATAATTTCACATTTATGAGCACTATTACCCATTATCAGAAGAGGTGCTGTTTATTTTTCAAAGATCACAGGTGAGGATGGTTACCTTTAATAGCAATTTTTGTCAACTTGTGTGCATGTTATCAGGCCAAAATCACCAGGGTATGTAAACTTTCAATCAGGGTCATTTGGGTAGCTTATGTTGTTATTATGATTTAAAAAGAATAAACACAGTTGATTGATAATAAATGGCTTCAGCCAAACACTAACCATGTGTGAAAGAAATGTTTTTGTGTTATCATTCATATTCTCTGAAAAATGGCCAAGAAATCATAAATTCTGCCAGGGTATGTAAACTTATGAGCATAACCGTACATTTCAAAATATCTTAGCGCTAAATTTGTGTTTTATACATTTTTATCTTTTTGCCAAGAGATTTGTGCTAGCTGCTACTTTGTATTCCCTATATCCAAGCATAGGGATTTCTATGTGTTTCTTAATTGAAAAAGCTGAAGTTAGAAGCTGATTGGCTACCATGCACAGCTGCACCAGATTTTGCGCTCTCCAGTTTTAGAAAATCAATCCCAATATGTCATTTAGAAAAATATCTCTCTACGAAGGCTCTAATCAAAGCAAACATTCCTTAGCTGATGAGCTGTATGCAGTTTAACCACAGTTATTAATTATTTATTATTATTTATTACAGGAAGTTGATTTTATTCACCCTCGTGGCAGTACAGCATCACCGCTGGAGTCTTTGGGATTTGTGAGGACCCTTTCAATGAACAGGCATTGGGGCTGCTTGGCGACATAGACACCCAAAGAAGGACACTACCACCCTAAGGTCCAGAAGAGAGAAGACTCAGGACACAGAACATCACATGACCACATATTTTTAGATTTTTAGTTTTTAGTTTATTATTATAATTTAAAATTGTTTGTTGGGGAGGGGACCCAATGAGGATTACAATTTTAAATTATCTAAACACTTTAACTCCTAAAGTTAATTACCAAACTTAACATTTACAATTCACACTTGTCACTCCCAAAAAGTTAGAGGCCTGAAAAATACTTCCCTTATTGGCACATAAAATATTAGCCAGAAGTCCCGGCAGGGTAGGCTGACAGGGGCTAGAGCCCCCAGTGGGTCCCTGAAAAGCCCAGAGTCTCAGGGCATTCAAACAGTATTATTAGACCTGAGCGAGTGGCCGCTTAAGAAAAAACTGGCGCATCGGCGACACCTATGATGGACGTCACGTCACACTGCTCAAATCCGGGGGACGTGTGATATCCATTAAAGGGCGCCACCGCATCATCCAGTGAGTGAGATCCAGGCCTCCCTGTATGCTGAGATCAGTGACAGATGGCACAGGCAGGGTTAATAGAGGAGCAGAGAGCTGATCCCAGACTGACAGTCATGAGTGGGTACCATATACTCGAACACACGGACCCCAGCGAGGACCAAGATGTCAGGGTCACCCTGTTTAACCCCTTCCTGCACGAGTTCCACCCAGATGGCTTCTGGCAGAAATTCAGGGTAAGATCGAGTGGAAGGAAGGAACGTATGGAATATCAACACAGGCTGGGGGATTGGACTGCTGGGCTCATTACCCCTTCATGGTCGAGCACTGCAACTGGGCACTGCCAGGGGAAGGCTACAGTGGGAAGATGGGAGAGCAGCACTGCAGGGAAGGACACACTGAGCATGGCAGGACCCTGCTACTATAACTCTGCACCCACCTAAACTCTGCACCCTGCACCCACCTGAACTCTGCACCCTGCACCTAGCACCCACCTCAACTCTGCATCCTGCACCCACATGAACTCTGCACCCTGCACTTAACACCCACCTCAACTCTGCACCTAGCACCCACCTCAACTCTGCACCCTGCACCCACCTCAACTCTGCGCCCTGCACCCAGCACCCACGTCAACTCTGCACTCTGTATGTAGCACCCTCCTGAACACTGCATATATACGTAGGTCAGTGTATGTGTCAGGTAGGTAGGTCAGTGTAGCTGTCAGGTAGGTCCGTTTAGTGACCCCCATTCCCCATCC
>BLSH010235367.1:203548-219436 GCA_018402905.1 Glandirana rugosa | reverse complement strand
TAGCAACGACAAGAGTACGTACGGATACCATGGAAACCCGGGGTTACAACGGCCGATTTCTAAGTCCTGATCACAACTCGCTTGGGCCTGACATTGCAAGCCCAGGCATGGCTTGAAATCCCACAGGCACCGTGCCTGGGCCTGGGCCTGTAAAGTTTTTAGCAAGCCCAAGCCAGGCCCCAAGACGATAAAATGAGGTGCACAACTCTTCGACGTCCCGTCGGTTAGTTGTTCGCAAAGTCACCAAACGGGAATCTTCGGTAGTGTCGGTACGGATGATTACCGTACCGACACTAACCGGCCACGTAGTACACTGGGTCGGAGAAATATTCGACCTCAGTGTCACGACGTCAGTGTAACCCGAACGATTTTTGAAATGTCCGGGTCCGGGTCCGTGCCACGGACACCCTAAAGTTCGGTACGGACCCGAACGTTACAGTCCGGGTTCGCTCAACACTAGTCCTGAATCTTTAGCCGGCAACATTGGGGCCCAAAGGTACCATAGGCATGCATGAGAACAGCAACGATAAGACCTGCAAGCAGTAATAGAGCTACAATACAGCTGTGTAGTCAGTTCCTAAGGGCTCCGTCTCTAGTGACAACAAACAGGTCATGGCTGCAAGGCCCTCTTACCAGACCCAGTGACACAGCGACATTTGACTCTTCATTCCCTTAGATGTCCATTCATTCTGGGTTGCCTGGAGTGACACAGACGGCATTCCTAGCGGTGGCACGATCCCTCAACACTGCAAGTGGCTTTCCACTGGCTCGATCTCTGTCATTCACCCTCTCCTCGCCATCTGATGTGGATGCAGCGAGAAACCTCAGTCCTCCTCTGATGGAAGGTTTTCTGGGTAATGTAGTCTGCAGCCTCCATTCACTGATGCAGCAGAAAGTGTCCACAAACTACAACTCCTAGGGTTCCATGTTACTGCTGTCAAGATGGAGGGGGAGCAGGAATGAGTAGGTGATTTTCACACAGAGCCCACAGCTGCGGGGGAGAAGAAAGGAGAAGGGGGAAAAGAAAGAAGCGCTCAGCTCATTCCCCCTGTTGGTTGCGTGGTGCCTGGGAATGACAGAGGGCGGTATGCATCTAGCGGGGCACCTGAGTATTAATGCAAAAAGGTGACCCAACCCCTAAACCACTCCCAGGAGCAAAACTTTCACATAAATGGCTTTAAAGTGATTGTAAAGGAACATTAAAAAATAACAAACATATCTATACTTACCTGCTCTGTGCAATGGAATTGCACAGAGCAGTCCCAAACCTCTTCTTCTCTGGTCCCCCACTGGTGCTCCTCCTATCTGTCCAGTGACCCCACGGGAAGCCCCTTACCATGGAGGCAATTGTGTGTGCTTGCTCCTGAGCCCCGCTGCTGCATTTATAGACAAAGACAGCGGGACTCGGCCCTGCCTCCCGCTCCCTTGCCACTGGAGTTGATTGACAGGAGCTCCTACTGCTATCAATCTGCCCAATGAGGAGGGAGGCATTGACGAGAACTGCTGCTCTTGTGCACGTCACTGGATCGGATCGGGCTAAGGTAAGAATAGGGGGGGGGGGGGCTGGGGGGATCCTGGTGCAGGGAATGTTTCCACCTTAATGCATATGTAGCACTACCCCTATAGGAGTTGCAGATGTCAGGGTTGCCCACTGCTGCATTGACAGTCACATAGCATTTCCTTCTTGCATCCAGACACAGGAATCAGTCTTTTGGCTTGTTTTTGTTGTTTTATTTGTGGATGGTAACTTGGATGGGGTAGGGATTATGGGATGCCCAACTTGAAAATAGCAAATAAAATCAGAGACAATTTCCTCCCTATTTACAGCTTTGATTTCTTCCTCCTGCACAAACTTGATCCTTTGCACAGCTCGGCTGAGTTTACTCCTCTGGGAACTAACAGTCTTTTTAGTTAGTTCAGCAACAGCCCATTACAGGCTAGGAACTGTCCGTCCCTTGGAAAAATAGCACATGTGGAGTGAACTGCTTACTGCAACACCATCTGCTTCCCTGTAGACACTGGTCCCAGCTCTACTTTCCGCAGAAATGCTAGCCCACCTGGCTGCCGCTTCACCAGCCTACCTGGCTACTTCTTCTTCCCAGTGTACTCGACTGACACACACTGGAGACTGCAAGGTTAGATGAAGACTTAAACACACCACTGTCTTCAAGAGAAACCTGCTACAGCTGGCAGTCTCTCCCCTTGTCTGTCCCTGCAACGTGTTGATCTATTCACTTTGTCTCTCTTTGCTCCTGCTGCCTCTCCAGAAAGCTTTTCTCCAACTGCCTCCTGTGGTAGGATCCTTCCAGGCCAGCCTCCCAAGCTCCAGCCTGAGGTAAACCCTCCTCAGCAGGGGTCCCTCAAGGGCCACCTACACATTCCCTCAGCACTGCTTCTCCATCTTCCACCTGACTTCCCAGTTGGCATGGCTCATGGCTATATACTGTCCCCTGTCAGGCCCACTTCCTGGGGATTGGCTAAAGGCCCCTAATATACAAGGCAACCCCTCCTAGCTTCTGCCCACTAACTTATAGAATATTTTCCAACATTCTAGAGCCAGGGGGAGGCACCGGAGAGCTGCCAGGATGAGTCATCCAGCCCTAACCTCTAATAACCCTGACCCAGCTTCCATGACTCAGGTTTATCCCTGGGCCAGACTAACTTTGCCTGCACTACTGCTAGTAGTACACTAGAGGGTGCTACACATAGAATACGTTAGGGTAAAAAACCTTAAGGCTTTAGAAACAACCACTTTAACTCCCTGCCTACAAGTGATGTGGGACATCCAAACATACAATCATACCTCAGCAGAACTCTTTAGCCAAAGCCTTAATCATAGCTCCTAGATATGACTTATAAGACTTTAACTGAAAATGTAAGAATTGTGCTGTGTTTGTTTGGATGTCCCAGATCGCTTACCTTATACCAAATACAGTACTGTGAAGTACTGTTATTGGACTCCAGCTCTTTCTTTGTGTTACCAGTATATCTAGTAGTGGTTAGTCACATTCAACTGGACTTGCTCTATAATGTTGGAGACATTTTACCATCTATCTTAGTGGCTTCCTCATCTTTAAAGGTTTAACTCCACCTTTTACACCATATTACATATTACACCCATATTTAAAGTGATATTTAATGCAGTTTTCTTTTTTTTTTTTTTTTAATAAAAAACATGTAATACTTCCCTGCTCTGTGCAGTGGTTTTGCACAGAGCAGCCCAATCCTCCTCTTCTTCGGTCCCCCACCAATAGCTCCCGCTGCTGTCTCACTCCCACTGAGGAATAGTCTGCAGGAGCCTGACATTGAACCCGTGATCCACTGATCATGGTTGCAATGCTTTGTAGGCTCATATACAAAAAGAGAATACATTCACTTTTTTTGTTGCAAATGTATGTGCATTTATTATTTTTTTTCCAAAAAGATGGACTATGCCTTTAATGAGTGTTAGCCCAGGTTCACATTGGCACGGGAATGAAATTGTGCAAGTTCAGCTGAACTTGCACCATTTCATTCCCCCATGTCAGTCCCGATTTCAGGTGCGATTTCAGAGACATCTGTGTGGGTTGCTGCACAGATGTCAATGGAAATCGCACCTGAATTCGCCAAAAGTAATACAGAAACTACTTTTGGAAATTGGAGCAGCGCCGCAAATACAGCACCGCACCGATTAGGCAATGCAGGCAATTGCCGCCTAATTGGCATGTGATTTGACATGCCAAATCACATGCCAAAACACACCAATGTGAACCAGGGCTCAAAACATACTTGAACACTTATAATCACACAGGTAATCCCATCATCAAGTAATGTGTCAAGGCAGATTGTCCAGGAACTTGATGGGAGGTATGAAACCCCCACCTTCTAATTATATAATCCAGTTAGAACAGGGGTTTCTCTGTTCCCTAATTACCTATTTGGTTTTAAGTAAGACCCTCAACCTACCCTTACCCCACCTTATGAAAAGACAAAAGTTGGTTTTCACCATATTCTTTATCTCACTAGACAATGTTAGCCCTTTGGCAGCAGCACTCACAGGAAATAGTTTATCACACAACTTCATTTGATATTCTCAGCTGTTTTCTTGTGCTTATATATTTTTCGGAAATGTGAACTGTTAAATTCCTGATTGTTTGGAATTATTATCTAATTACTTGTATGATTTGGTGGAACTGAGCTAAGGTGATAACACTTCTGCCTCAAGGAGAGAACCAGAGTCATTTTGCACAGTTCAAGGGACCATTGTACATTGGGAGATTGCAGCTTTATCGCTGGGACTGGTGAGAGGGCATTGCTAACCATATCCTCCTGCTGCTAGCAGGGACCCAGCATTGAGGGACTCGACATTTGGCTAGCAGCACCTGATACTGCATGCAGATTTATTGGTACTGTGTGTAAGTCTGGGCCACAATGCTAACCGGTTGAAGATTAGGGAAGAGGACTGTTTCTCTAAAGTTGTTCCACAAGGACTCTCTTCACTACCTAGATAGAGAGTAGATCCTTACAGACAGTTCTGGTCACAGCATAGCCATTTATAGAGTAGTATAGCACCCTGATTACAGGAGAATTATGGTGATACTTACTATTGGTGAAGTTAAAGTTATCTTTGCTATTGTTTATGCCAATCCTATTGCATAGTACTTTTATCAAATTGCTACTGTTTTGTGATTATACTGTCTGTTGAATCACATTACTCTATACTACTAATCTACTCTCTTATGCATTTACTGCTATTTACTTTAATACATGACAATAAGTCCTCTTTTCACTAGTTGATCTGATGTCTATTTCTTGATACGGTATCATTATTGTGTGCAAAGTTTTATTCCTGGTGCTTTCAGTGGTACTTCAAGCATTGTTTGCTTAACCTTGTGTGTCAGAGGGGCTGGAGTTGGTCATAGGGTTGAGGTAAGAAACAGAGAACCCATCCTATCTGGTGGCTTCTGCAGGGGTGGCACTACACGACTACATGCAGTGACGGCTGATGACATTTTAGGATGGGGGGGCTCCAGACCCTGCCCTTCCATTGTGACCCCTCCTGCTTCTCATAAGCCCCAACCCTTATTGTTTCCACCCCTTGTGTCAGGAGTATACAGCCCAGCATCACCAGATAGGGTATACAGCATCACAGATAGGGGTATACCGAGTCACCATATAGCAGTATACAGAATCACCATATAACAGTATACAGAGTCCCAGATAGTAGTATACAGAGCCACCATATAGCATTATACAGAGCCCCAGATAGCAGTATACAGAGACACCATATAGCAGTATACAGAGTCACCATAAAGCAGTATACAGAGCCCTAGATAGTAGTATACAGAGCTCCAGATAGCAGTATACAGGGTCATCATATAGCAGTATACAGAGCCCCAGATAGCAGTATACAGTCACCATATAGCAGTAAACAGAGTCACCATGTAGCAGTAGACAGAGTCCCCATACAGCAGTAGACAAAGTCACCATATAGCAGTTGACAGAGCACCAGATAGCAGTATACAGAGTCACCAAATAGCAGTATACAGAGTCACCAGATAATAGTAGACAGAGCACCAGATGGCAGTATACAGAGTCACCATATAGCAGTATACAGAGTCACCATATATCAGTAGACAGAGTCACCATATAGCAGTAAACAGAGCACCAGATAGCAGTATACAGAGTCACCAAATAGCAGTATATAGAGTCGCCAGATAATAGTATACAGAGCCCCAGATAGCAGTATACAGAGTCACCATATAGCAGAATACAGTGTCACCATATAACAGTATACAGAGCCCCAGATAGCAGTATACAGAGTCACCATATATCAGTATACAGAGACACCATATAGCAGTAGACAGAGTCACCATATAGCAGTAGACAGAGCACCGGATAGCAGTGACCCCTCCTGCTTCTCATAAGCCCCACCCCTTATTGTTTCCACCCCTTGTGTCAGGAGTATACAGCCCAGCATCACCAGATAGGGTATACAGCATCACAGATAGGGGTATACAGAGTCACCATATAGCAGTATACAGAGTCACCATATAACAGTATACAGAGTCCCAGATAGTAGTATACAGAGCCACCATATAGCAGTATACAGAGCCCCAGATAGCAGTATACAGAGACACCATATAGCAGTATACAGAGTCACCATAAAGCAGTATACAGAGCCCTAGATAGTAGTATACAGAGCTCCAGATAGCAGTATGCAGGATCATCATATAGCAGTATACAGAGCCCCAGATAGCAGTATACAGTCACCATATAGCAGTATACAGAGTCACCATGTAGCAGTAGACAGAGTCACCATATAGCAGTAGACAAAGTCACCATATAGCAGTAGACAGAGTCACCATATAGCAGTAGACAGAGCACCAGATAGCAGTATACAGAGTCACCAAATAGCAGTATACAGAGTCACCAGATAATAGTAGACAGAGCACCAGATGGCAGTATACAGAGTCACCATATAGCAGTATACAGAGTCAACATATAGCAGTAGACAGAGTCACCATATAGCAGTAAACAGAGCACCAGTTAGCAGTATACAGAGTCACCAAATAGCAGTATATAAAGTCACCAGATAATAGTATACAGAGCCCCAGATAGCAGTATACAGAGTCACCATATAGCAGAATACAGTGTCACCATATAGCAGAATACAGAGCCCCAGATAGCAGTATACAGAGTCACCATATAGCAGTATACAGAGACACCATATAGCAGTAGACAGAGTCACCATATAGCAGTAGACAGAGCACCGGATAGCAGTATATAGAGTCACCAAATAGCAGTATACAGAGCCCCAGATAGCAGTATACAGAGTCACCATATAGCAGTATACAGAGTCACCAAATAGCTGTATACAGAGCCCCAGATAGCAGTATACAGAGTCACCATTTAGAAGTATACAGAGCCCCAGTTAGAAGTATACAGAGTAACTATATAACAGTATACAGAGTCACCAGATAATAGTATACAGAGCCCCAGATAGCAGTATACAGAGTCGCCATATAGCAGTATACAGAGTCACCATATAGCAGTATATAGAGCCCCAGATAGCAGTATACAGAGTCACCATATAGCAGTATACAGAGTCACCATGTAGCAGTAGACAGAGTCACCATATAGCAGTAGACAAAATCATCATATAGCAGTATACAGAGCCCCAGATAGCAGTATACAGAGTCACCATATAGCAGTAGACAGAGTCACGATGTAGCAGTAGACAGAGTCACCATATAGCAGTAGACAAAGTCACCATATAGCAGTAGACAGAGCACAAGATAGCAGTATACAGAGTCACCAAATAGCAGTATACAGAGTCACCAGATAATAGTATACAGAGCTCCAGATAGCAGTATACAGAGTCACCATATAGCAGTATACAGAGTCACCATGTAGCAGTAGACAGAGCACCAGATAGCAGTATACAGAGTCACCAAATAGCAGTATACATGAGTCACCAGATAATAGAAGACAGAGCACCAGCTAGCAGTATACAGAGTCACCAGATGGCAGTATACAGAGTCACCATATAGCAGTATACAGAGTCACCATATAGCAGTAGACAGAGTCACCATATAGCAGTAGACAGAGCACCAGATAGAAGTATACAAAGTCACCAAATAGAAGTATACAGAGTCACCAGATAATAGTATACAGAGCCCCAGATAGCAGTATACAGAGTCACCATATATCAGTATACAGAGTCACCATATAGCAGTATACAGAGCCCCAGATAGCAGTAGACAGAGTCACCATATAGCAGTATACAGAGTCACCATATAGCAGTATACAGAGTCACCATGTAGCAGTAGACAGAGTGACCATATAGCAGTAGACAAAGTCATCATATAGCAGTATACAGAGCCCCAGATAGCAGTATACAGAGTCACCATATAGCAGTATACAGAATCACCATGTAGCAGTAGACAGAGTCACCATATAGCAGTAGACAAAGTCACCATATAGCAGTAGACAGAGCACCAGATAGCAGTATACAGAGTCACCAAATAGCAGTATACAGAGTCATCAGATAATAGTATACAGAGCTCCAGATAGCAGTATACAGAGTCATCATATAGCAGTATACAGAGTCATCATGTAGCAGTAGACAGAGTCACCATATAGCAGTAGACAGCGCACCAGATAGCAGTATACAGAGTCACCAAATAGCTGTATACCGAGTCACCAGATAATAGTATACAGAGCCCCAGATAGCAGTATACAGAGTCACCATATAGCAGTATACAGAGTCACCATATAGAAGTATACAGAGCCCCAGATAGCAGTATACAGAGTCACCATATAGCAGTATACAGAGTCACCATATAGCAGTAGACAGAGTCGCCATATAGCAGTAGACAGAGCACCATATAGCAGTATACAGAGTCACCAAATAGCAGTATACAGAGCCCCAGATAGCAGTATACAGAGTCACCATATAGCAGTATACAGAGTCACCAAATAGCTGTATACAGAGCCCCAGATTGCAGTATACAGAATCACCATATAGAAGTATACAGAGCCCCAGTTAGCAGTATACAGAGTCACCATATAACAGTATACAGAGTCACCAGATAATAGTATACAGAGCCCCAGATAGCAGTATACAGATTCGTCATATAGCAGTATACAGAGTCACCATATAGCAGTATACAGAGCCCCAGATAGCAGTATACAGAGTCATCATATAGCAGTATACAGAGCCCCAGATAGCAGTATACAGAGTCACCATATAGCAGTATACAGAGTCACCACATAGCAGTATACAGAGTCACCATATAGCAGTATACAGAGTCACCATATAGAAGTATACAGAGCCCCCAGATAGCAGTATACAGAGTCATCATATAGCAGTATACAGAGCCCCAGATAGCAGTTTACAGAGTCACCGTATAGCAGTATACAGAGTCACCATATAGCAGTATACAGAGCCCCAGATAGGGGCTCACGGCACTGACAGACTAGACCCCCCCTGAAGTCGGGACAAAGTCCCAAACTTACCCCATCTAATAGCAGGCTGTCACACTGCAGAGCTCGGCTTGCGGAGAGCATGCTGGCAGTGTGCAGAGCTCGGCTTGTGGAGAGCATGCTGGAGTAGATGGTCTGCTGTGCGGGAATTGGGAGTCGGGACTGAAACCCGGCAGAGTGCTGCGCCTGCGCGAGTAATCACGCAGTCAGCACGTCTGCCACAGTCCGGCCCCCGGCCACCGCATCCAATGCCAGTCAGTCACTGGCTCAGGGCAGCCAATCAAACTATGTGTGTGCGCCTGTTCAGCGCACACACATAGGGGTTGATTTACTAACACTGGAGAGTGCAAAATCTGGTGCAGATGCACATAGTAGCCAATCAGCTTCTAACTTCAGCTTGTTCAATCAAGCTTTGACAACAAATCCTGGAAGGTGATTGGTTTCTTTGCAGAGCTGCACCAGATTTTGCACTTTTCATCTTTAGTAAATCAATCCCATAGTCTTTTATGACTAACCAATCGGCTCACTACTTGCTGTCAGCAGACAGCAAGGAGCCGAGAAAAAAAAAAAGTCAATATACCGGTGCCTCCTGTAGGGGGTTGGGCTGACTTTTTTTTTTCTTCTTGTCAGCGGCGGGGAGGTGGCACCCAAGCACCCCTTATTGACCGGCTGCCGCTGACTACATGACTAGCACCCTCCTACTTAGGTGCTAAGATTAGGTAAATCTAGTTTTGCCACACTGTATCCAGTGTGGCTATGTTCGATTGTTCTGGTCTGTTCAGTGTTTCAGTGACTTCAGGATTGACTGTTTCCCTCTGGTTGGTCCATAAATGTTCTGGAAGTTAGTGGGCGGGAATTGTCTAATCAGCAGCTGAATAATTATACAGGCTGGCCAATCTCTGGGGAGAGGTACCCAGATTGTGACTGGGAGTCTGTATAAATTCTGTGAGACTGAGAGCAGCCTGGTCTTTCTTCCTAAAGGGGGGGGGGGAGCACAACTTAGGGGGCTGCTAGCTGTCTAGGCCTTTCTGTTATGTGTATGCCAGGTGTTGAGGCCCCAGTTGGGTTACCTGGAGTCCTGCTGGAAGATCTTGAAAACAAACTGAGGGACTGTGGTCTGAGGATCTTGTCTGGTACCATGGGATGAAAGTGTCTAGAGGATATTGGAAGGAGGCAACCAAGATTTCCAAGGACATTAGTGAGTACAGCCTGGTGAGAGAGATCCTAGAGACTGTCTGCTGAGGCCATCCCTCTTGTGCGTCAGCAGGTTCAAAGGGGACATTGTGTCCTCTGTCCTGAAGAGCTTAGTCTATTTAAAGTGATTGTAATGGTTTAAGGTTTTTTACCTTCATGCATTCTATGCAAAAAGGCAAAAAACCTTCTGTGTGCTGCCCCTTCTAATACTCACCTCAGCCCCTCTTCAATCCAGCGATGTGCACAGGAGCCACAACTGTCCCGGGTCTCTCTCTCCTCATTGCCTGAGACACAGCAGCAGGAGCTATTGGCTCCCACTGCTGTCAATCGCAGCCAGTGAGTCAATGAGGAGAGAGCAGGGTGGGGCTGAGTCGTGACTCTATGTGTCTTAAGGACGCATAGAGCAGGGCTTGGGAGCCCCCATAGCAAGTGGCTTGC
Organism: Glandirana rugosa; assembly: GCA_018402905.1. NCBI lineage: Eukaryota > Metazoa > Chordata > Amphibia > Anura > Ranidae > Glandirana > Glandirana rugosa. Next base: position 208,837 of record BLSH010235367.1, on the reverse strand, counting down.
TATTGGGGGCACTGGTTAAGGGGGAGGAGTTGATAAGAGGAAGATCGGGGCTGCTTTGGGCAAAACCGTTGCACAGAGCAGGTAAGTATGGCATGTTTGTTATTTTTTACAAAAAAACCCCGAAGCTTTAATATCACTTTAATTCTTAGTGAAAGGACTTTGCTTGGACTGTCCAGAGAGGACGATAAATGTCCTTAAGGGTTGTTACAAAGCTCAGTCCATCCTTTACTTGAGCGAAGACTTGGCTCACAGTTTTCTTCAAGAGAAAGTTTGGTGTCCTCAAATCATTGTTAAAGGTTTCTGGAGTATCCCACTATTACCCACTACCTACCCAAGTTCTTAAAACATCATAAAAAGCATACCCCTGGACTGGCAAATGAGCCTGAATAGTGACTGTAACTGTATGCTTGGCTGCAAAAAAACTATGGGTAATAAGGTTCCTAGCATTTATTAGCAGCTCCGATGGGGGTAGCACTGCACAAGTATGCACATACCATACCCGAGGGATCCCTCTAGAACAGTGGTCTCCAAACAGTGGCCCGAGGGCATAATTCTTCCCACTGACACCAATGAAGAGGCACAATTTCTCCCGTTGACACCAACAATGGGGCACAATTTCTCCCAATGACACCAGCATGCCTGATGACACCAATGACAGGGCACAGTTCCTCCAAATGACACCAAAGATAGGGGCATTGTTTTTTTCCACTGACGGTGGGGCTTTTTCTACTCCCAAAGTCCACTGCCCTGCCCCCCAAAGTATGAAGGCCAATAAACTGGCTCTTTGTTTAGAAAGTTTGGAGACCCCTGCTCTAGAAGCTGGAAATCACTGTAGTAGGCACCACTACTACAATGATTGCCGCTCTCTTCCGGGTCCTGTGCTAAGCGACTGTCCTGCCATAGGAGATTTCTCACTCAGCATAGACACCAAACACAAAACGCTTTTCATTTTTCTCAATGATTGCAACGCATTCTTTGATTGGACTAGGTGAGCATCGTGATGTCACTGCCCTGTCTCTCTACCTGGTCCAAGCAGATCATGCCTTGCATTCATAGAGCAAAAATGCAAGGCATTCTGTGAATGTGCAGATTCAGCATCCCCCTGTTGTTGCTACGCAGCAGGGACAAGACTCAGAAGACAGCAGTGATCACTGTAGCAGGTCCAAGCTGGACCAATGTAACTATACAATAAATCCATACCTGGAATTCAGCCTTAAATAAAGAACTATATAGAAAAAAAAGAACAGAATGGTGTCACAACATTTAAGCACGCATTCTGCAGCTTGCAGCTCAGCCACCCCTTCTCATTCTTGAACTACTACAAAACATTGTTACACATACTATGCCCACCCTGAGTTCCCTCTGTATCCCAAGTACCTCCCTCTCACTCTACCGTAGTGTTTTTCAAAATTTTTTCAGTCAAGGCACCCTTTAGAATTGTGCACAATCCTGGGGCACACCAGTCTGAGGTTTGCATGTGCATGCACGTTGCCCCCCTCTGAGCATGACCCTCCCAGCACAAACCCACCTGTTCCCAATTCCCCACTCCTAGCAGAAACCCCCCACCAAATCCCCCCTCCTAGCACATCCCCCCATATTGCTCCTCCTAGTGCAACCCCCCTCCAATTCCCCCTCCTAGCACAACCTCCCCATATTCCTCATCCCAACACAAACCCCCCCTGTTCCCAAATCCCCACTCCTAGCCGAAACCCCACTCCAATCCCCCATCCTAGCACAAATCTCCCCTCCTAGCATCACCCCCCCATATTCCTCCTCCTAGCACAACCCCCCCAATCACCCCTTCTAGCACAACCCCTCCATCTCCCCTCCCAGCACAAACTCCCCCGTTCCCAAATCCCCACTCCTGGCACAGACCCCCTCAAATCCCCCCTCCTAGCACAACCCCCCCCCCCCCAAATTCCTCCTCCTAGCACAAACTCCCTCAGATCCCCCTCCTAGCACCACCACCCCCCCAGCACAAACTCCCCTGTTCCCAAATCCCCACTCCTAGCAGGCTCTCTCCTCCTCCCTGCAGCTATGTGTACTATTGCCGGCAAAACAGAAAGCTGTAGTGTCTTCTGACATGTCCTTGGCTGACCCAACCAGGACAGGGGCTTTTTGAGGGAACTGCAGGGTAGCCTCTTGCCTACTGACTATGGACCCTGGCATTTGAGGCAGCTACAAGCATTTAGCAAGATGTCCTGTTATAGAATGCAAAAGGACATTATTACATTTAAAGCGGAGTTCCACCCAGTTAAAAGCCAGCAGCTACAAAAATTGTAGCTGCTGACTTTTAACAATAGGACACTCACCCGTGCCTGAATCCAGCGATACTGTCGCCAAAGGGCTCGCTCTACTCCCCCTCCCCTCGGCGGTGTCGACAATTGTGGGCACCCAGCTTTGGCTTCAAAGCCAGGGGTCACTAAGCATGCGTGAGTCACGCTGCGCCTTGTGAATAGCCGGCGTATCTTCTAGGACATGTGACCTGTCCCAAAAGATCGGCGAGAGGGAGGGGGGGAAGGTAAACTTACCTCTGGAGTTGCAGCTCTAGGAGAGGAAGTAGACCTTGGACCCTGTGAAAACAGGGTCTCCGCCCCCCCCCCAAAAAATGACATGCCAATTGTGGCATGTCAGGGGGTCACCTTATTTTAAAGCGGAAGTTCCACTTTTGGGTGGAACTTCGCTTTAAGGCTGGGTTCACACTAGTCCGATTCTCAAACCGACATTAGGAGCACAAGTCGCATTACGTCACAAAAACAATGGTTCCCTATGAGAGCCATCTTAACTGGTCCAACTTGTGATTTTCAAAGTCGGACCGACTTTGGAAAAGGTTCCTGTACTACTTTTGTCTGACTTTGATCCTACTTTAGCCCATTGAAAGGCATTGAAGTCGGATCATTGTCTTCACTGATCTAACTTTCGAATGCGACTTGTGCTCTGGGGATCTTGAAGGGGAACTTCACGCCAAATTAAAAAAAAAAAAACGGCATGGGTCCCCCTCAAGGAGCATACCAGGCCCTTTGGTCTGGTATGGATTTTAAGGGGAAGCCCCGTGCCAAATTTAAAAAGAAAAATGGCGTGGTGATCCCCCCAAAATCCATACCAGACCATTATCTGAGCACGCAGTCCGGCAGGCCAGGAAAAGGGGTGGGGATGACCCAGCGCCCCCCCTCCTGGACCATACTAGGCCGCATGTCCTCAACATGGGGAGTATGGGTGCTTTGGGGCAGGGGGGCTCTGCGCTCCCCCCAAAGCACCTTGTCCCCATGTTGATGAGGACAAGGGCCTCTTCCCGACAACCCTTGCCGTTGGTTGTTGGGGTCTGCAGGCAAGGACTTATCGGAATCTGGAAGCCCCCTTTATCAAGGGGGCCCCCAGATCCCAGCCCCCCACCCTATGTGAATGAATATGGGGTACCCTACCCATTCACCTGAAAAAAGTGTAAAATAAAAACCACACTACACAGGTTTTTAAAATCTTTTATTAAATCAGCTCCGGCGTCTTCTCTCCTCTCTGGCTCTTCTTTCTTCTGCTCTTTTGCTGGGTCTTCTATCTCCTGAGGGGTCTGTTTTCTTTTCCCTCTCTGCGGTGTCTTCTGCTCTTTTGCCGGTCTTCTCCATTGTCCTCTTGCCTCTGATCTCCCTCCCTTCTTCCTCCCATGTTGACACGATGCAATCTCCTTCACGAATGCTGTCATCCTGGGCGGGATGTGATGTCATAAGGGCCGGGGCCAACTGATGATGTCAGTGGGTGGTCCCGCCCCATGACAATATAAAGCACAGCACACAGTGGAGACGGCATTCGTGAAGGAGATCGCGACATGTCAACAAGGGAAGAAGAAGAGAGGGAGATCAGAGGGAAGAGGACGATGGAGAAGACCGGCAAAAGAGCAGATGACTCAGCAGAGAGGGAAAAGAAAGAAGACCCCTCAGGAGATAGAAGACCCCGCAAAAGAGCAGAAGAAAGAAGAGAAAGAAAGAGCAGATTTAATAAAAGATTTTAAAAACCTGTGTAGTGTGGTTTTTATTTTACACTTTTTTTTCAGGTGAATGGGTAGGGGTACAATGTACCCCATATTCATTCACATAGGTTGGGGGGCCGGGATCTGGGGACCCCCTTGTTAACCACTTCAGCCCCGGAAGGATTTCCAGCTTTAGGACCGGAGCCCTTTTTGCGATTCGGCACTGCGTCGCTTTAACTGGAAATTGCGCGGTCGTGCGACGTTGTACCCAAACTAAATTTGCGTCCTTTTTTTCCCACAAATAGAGCTTTCTTTTGGTGGTATTTGATCACCGCTGCGTCATTTCTGATCGCCGCTATAAACAAAATAAGAGCGACAATTTTGCAAAAAAACCCAAATTTCTTACTTTTTGCTAAAATACAAATCCAAAAAAAAAATATAAAAAAACATTTTTTTTCATCGGTTTTGGCCGATTTATATTCTTCCTCATATTTGTGATAAAAAAAATCGCAATTGGCGTTTATTGATTGGTTTGCGCAAAAGTGGTCGCGTTTACGGATGATGAGAATTCATTTTTGGGGTTTTTATTTTTTTTTTAATTTTTTACTATTAATGGCGGCGATCTGCGATTTTTAGTGGTACTGCGATATTTCAGCGGACATGTCGGACCATTTTGACACTTTTTGGGACCATTGGCATTTATACAGCGATCAGTGCTATAAAAATGCACTGATTACTGTGTAAATGCCATTGGCAGTGAAGGGGTTAACCTGCAGGGGGCGCTCTAAGGGTTAACTATGTTCCCTGGGCGTGTTCTAACTGTGGGGGGACTGCCCTAGCTGGGGAAGGGAAGTGGTCACAGCCTCCATGTACAGGAAGGCTTCCCCCTTCATGTTTACATACACGGACCTCCGTTCTTTCACTCCGGGGGGGCATCGCGGGTGGCCGGCGGAGATCGACTCCGCCGCACCCGCTCCCTGGCCCTCCCCGGACACAGTGAGCGCACGGGCGCGCCTCTGGCGGCGCGCGCGTGCTCACTGTGCGTGATCTGGTGGCCGCCGTCATATGACGGCGATTCGCCTTACAGAGCCACTTTGCCACCGTTCCGACACTGGTGAAGGGAAGGGGTCGATCCCGTCAGGGGGGTGTCAATCTTGTGCGGGTCCCTTGTATCAATTGGGAATCTCGCGGGGGACGTCCAATTGGGGAAGTGACGGTTACCGTAAATGTGTCATTAGTCACGTAAAAATATCGTGACTAGCGACATATTTACGGTTACCAGGGTTTTTCACAGTTTTACCAGGCTGTACAGGCGACTTTATAGCGTC
>BLSH010235367.1:187424-203538 GCA_018402905.1 Glandirana rugosa | reverse complement strand
TTTACCGCACCCCTGCTCGCTCGCGGGGGGGGGGGAGGACCTGGTATGCTCCGGCGTACGGGAGTTGTACTCCTCATATCCACGAAACCTCGTCCCCCCGAAACGAGAGGGGGGGTTTCGTGGAACAGGGGTACAACTACTCCTGTTCCCGGAGAAGGACTGTTGGGAACGGTCACCAACAACACCAGACACCCGCCCCTGAATAACCTTAGACCTTCGGAGGAAATTGGTGAACGGCTGGCGGCTAGCCGTAAACTGCCACCGTTTCACCGAGACATTCCGCTTAGCGGCAGTATACTGCCGCCGGTGGTCTAGTGCGTGTCACGACCTCCGTTCTTTCACTCCGGGGGGGCATCGCGGGTGGCCGGCGGAGATCGACTCCGCCGCACCCGCTCCCTGGCCCTCCCCGGACACAGTGAGCGCACGGGCGCGCCTCTGGCGGCGCGCGCGTGCTCACTGTGCGTGATCTGGTGGCCGCCGTCATATGACGGCGATTCGCCTTACAGAGCCACTTTGCCACCGTCAAATGCCGATCGGCGGTCGGCAAGTGGTTAAAGGAGGCTTCCAGATTCCAATAAGTCCCCGCCCACAGACCACAACAACCACTGGCAAGGGTTGTCAGGAAGAGGCCCTTGTCCTCATCAACATGGGGACAAGGTGCTTTGGGGGGGAGAGCAAAGCCCCCCTGCTCCAAAGCACCTATACTCCTCATGTTGAGGGCATGCGGCCTCGTATGGTCCAGGAGGGGGGGGGGGCGCTCGCTCGTCCCCACGCCATTTCCTGGCCTGCCAGGTTGCATGCTCATATAAGGGTCTGGTATGGATTTTGGGGGGGAACCCCATTCCATTTTTTTAATTTAGTGCAAGGTTCCCCTTAAAATCCATACCAGACCATAGGGCCTGGTATGCTCCTGGAGCGGGACCCCATGCCCTTTATTTTTTTTAATTTGGCGTGTCCCCTTCAAGATCCCCAGAGCTCAAGGTGCCTGGTATTGTTGGGATCAAAGTCGGATTCCTGTTCACAGAAAATCGGTCCGACTTTGACCCTATGTAGGACCGTAAATCGCACAGCAAAGTAGGATCAAATTCGGACCATTTAAATGTCGGATAGTGTGAACCCAGCCTAACAGTCATTGAAGCCATGATGGTGTCTGCCAACTTGAAACTCAGTGAGCAGATGTATGTAAAAATATAGCTGGTTAATGAGATTTGGACAGCCCTGGGTTTTCTTGAATACTGTTGTCGGACAGTTTGGGATCCCTGATTAATCAAAGGTGTTCCCATTGTTAATTGAGTTAATTGAGTCACCTATTGTTTCTATCTGTTGGCTAATTTGGCCAACTCTTGGAGGTTCTCATGATGGGATTAGCCTTGTGTCCACTCTACTTTGTTATCTAACCATTGTGTGATGTTTTGGGTAAATATTTAGTTTTATTGTTCATGTGGTGACTGATCTACTTTTGAAGTGTATAAAAATCTGTATTTTTGTTCAATAAACAGTCATTCCTTTGGGTCTACCTCAACATCTTATCTTATATTAGCTCTCCGTCTGCTGGAACAAATTGGTGGGCAGGAGGCACTGTTTGGCGGAAGCACCCAAGTGGGGTACCAAGCATTCCTTCACATCCTTAACAGCCAATGACATCATTGGTTGGTAGGACATGGACGGGCGGCGTTTCAGCTTTGCTGTATACATAGCTGCAGGGAGGAGGAGAGAGCTGTATGGACTGTGCATTCTCTCTCACCTCACAGAGTCGTACTGCAAGGGAGTTAACACAAGTAGCGATCAGGGTTGCCAACAGCCAGTAAATTTACTGACAGTTTGTAAAAATCAGGGATTTTTACAACTGTCTATAAATATCAGGGTCTGATAATTTGTCATACTGTGCTGACTTTTTAAGTGTAAACCAGGCAAATTACTTGATATGGGTATTGTCAGTGTTTCCATGTTGTATCTAAATATCAATTGTCTTAGTTTTTAATAGGAGTTCTGTTATTTTTAAGGTTGCCAGTAAAAAATGTGCTCCGCCAGTAAATTTCCCATGTTTTGCCAGTAAAAAACGCTGTGGGAGGTTGGCAACACTGGTAGCGATCAGACTGGGATGTGGCTGCGGAACCCCTGAGGACTCTTTGCAGAACTCCAGGGTGCCACGGCCTCCCATTGAAAAATCCTGCCCTACAGCATATTATGAAGGTGCCTCTATGGTCATCCTGATATCAAGTTGCACCTGGTGTGTCACAACTCAGCAAAATGCAGATTTCAGAAACTGCTGCTTACTGTTTTAAAGTACACGTTTTGTTGTCAGTGTTGACATGTTACTTATTTACAGCTGAGAAATAATAGGCACCCAAATGTAGATAGCGTTGGCATTGTGTGACCATGCTGACAATAAAACACTAGAAACAGTGACAGTAAATGGATTTACTGAACTCCTAACCTCTGCGGTTAGGGGAGAGGGAGCAGAGAGCAGATCCAGCTCCAGCATTTAGATCAGGAAATGTATTTCTCAGCTTGATGGCTGCAGTAGTGCAGGCTTTACGGGAAAGAGGTAGAACGGCTCCCTGTGGTCAACTGACCATGGGAGTCATTGATCGCTGAAGTATGAACAGCAGTCATTTTAAAGGGAATAAAAAGGATCAAGTCAGAAGAACAAAGGGGGCCTGTAACCGGCTGGGTCAGTCCAGGTTGTTCCTGATACTAGCGTTGGGGAAAACCAAGCACAGGTAAACAAAATAGACTTTACCTGAATCTTTGTATAACTTACTTTTCAGAAAGTCACTAGTTCAAATATAGATGCTTTCCCCAATCCCACCCCTCCAATGATTAATGAAACGTTTGCTTTCTCATTACACACCTTATTTTAGACCTGGTGATGTCATCGCTCTGTCTATGTGCTTCCCTATGCCATGCTGGCAGATCATGGCTGGTGGGAGGGGTTGGCATGGTGCTGTAAACAGGGCCGTAGATAAGGGGGTACCCTTACCCAGTAGGGGGGGCCCATGCAGCAGGGTGAATCGGATGTGGGCAAGGAGGGTAATCGGTGTGGCAGGAGGGCCATTCATGGAACCAATCCCCTGTATGGCTCTCTCTGCAGCAGCTGAAAGCTGGCTTCTTCTCCTCTCCCTCCCGTTGGCTTTCAGCTGCTGGGAGAACAATACAAAGTATTGGTTTTGGTAATTGCCACCCAATTCACACAAATCCCACCTCCCTGTGCACCACACATTTCCCCCTGCTGCCCAGGCCCCCTATGTGCCCCCTTCCCCACCTACCCCCCCCCCCCCCAGCAGTGCTGACAGCTTCCATCCTCTCCTTCCCGCCAGCAGCTGCAAACACACAATGAGATCCCTCAAGATTGAGAGTGGGGAAGGGTCTGGTAAAGATGTCATATTTACCAGGCCATTCCTTTCCTGAATGAACACAATGAGTGATTGGTACTCACAGTGTTCATTCATAACAGAAGTATTTGCTGTATGGGGCCCTGTGTCAGGTTGTCTGCAAGGGGCCCAGTGGTTTCTAACAGCAGCCCTGGCTGTACATAGCTTCTTGAAGACATCACAGCTCCCTGACTCAGAAATCCTCTCAAGAACCCTCAGCAACTGATAAAAGCAGTGGACTGGTTCTTGGGGTGAATAAAAATGCCTTCCTAGGTGAATGTCAGTTTGGAGAAGTGGGCATTTTCTTGGCAGGCTGCATTTGTATGCAGACCACCTGTAATGTGGAACCTCCATAATTGAAAGAACTGAAATCTAATAAATGAGAATAAAGAGGTAGGCCAGGTGTCATGAAGCTGGGGAGGATGCTGGACTTCCTCCAGCTATAAAATGAGGTGGGCTCTTGACTTGTTGAAGCTTCTAATGCACACTGTGCAAAGCTCACAGTTTATTATGAGTCACTGACTTGAAACAAGTTTATCTGTGCAGTGCTGGTTTTCTGTATTTGGTCATCCTGCACTCTGGATTCTCTTTCTAGATTTAGACATGTACAGCAGCATTCCATTTGTGCCCTCATGTGTTTTGGCCACCTTGTGCCCTTCCTCATTATTTGGGCTTCCTTTTTTTGGAACAAAATATTCCACTTGAAAGCTGCCTGTTGCATACTTCAGTTTGTTTGCTTAAGAGTGCAATTCATTGTTTTTCTATTGATGTTTGTTACTGACAATGACCATTTGACCATGCTTGTCCTATCATTGACATTGACAGTCAGGGATCATTGACAACATCTTTGTTCTTTTCTTTGGTTACCCTCAACAAACAGTGATCTCCAGCTATACTACCCCAGGCTAGGCTTCTGTAACATCCTCAGAAGTCGGGTTCCATTTTTATTTGGCTGACTTTGACTCCTTCTAGGCTAACAGAGTCAGGTATTTCCAGTGGAAGATATTGTTAATGCTACTACATACAAACAAATTTTAGACAGGTATGTATTCCATCTTTCTGGCAGCAGTTTGGCAAGGCCCTTTTCTCTTATTGTGCCCATGGATAAAAATCCAGCTCCTTAAAGACACAGTTTGATGAGTTTGGTGTGGAGGAACTTCTGTGGTCAACACAAAGCCCTGATCCACACCTTACTGAAAGTGGTTGTCAACCCGTGACAACCACTTTAACCTACAGGTACGCCTATAGTAAGGCTTACCTGTAGCTTCCCTGCATATCTCCTAAACCTGCACGGTTTAGGAGATATTCAGTGCACTTGCATGTGCCCATGTCATTGGGCAAATGCGCAGTGAAGAAACGGCCTCCGAGCTGTTCCTTCACTGAGATCGTGCCGTGACTGGCGGCTCCCGCGTGGGAGTGACGTCATGCGACCCCGGAAGGAAGAGGGGCAGAAGATGCGGCCTGGCGCGGGGACATCTCTGGACATCGAGGGCTTCCAAGGCAGGTAAGTGCCACATAATGGGCTAATATGTGATGCATACTAGTCCATTATGCTTTTACATTGCATTCCTCTTTAACACCTTTGGGGTTATTTGGAGCACCAACAGCAAGTCGGTGCTCCTCATCCTCACAAATACTCTTTTGGCTAAATGAGCACAAATTCCCATGGGCACACTCTAAAATCTTGTTGAAAGTATTCCCAGAAGAGTGGAGTCTATTAGAGTATCAATGGTAAGGCCAACTGCATATTAATGCCCATAGTTTTGGAATGGGTTGTCAAAAAAGCTGATATAGATAGGATGGTCACATTTCACCATATTGTGCATCTCAGTTTGGCTGCGTCACTGGAAACTGCTGTCATCTTGCACCCATAGCAATACCATGTGATGAGATTTCCTGATCAGATTTCTGAGTTCCCATCAAAATTTTGCTGCCATTAAAAAGCAATTGATGGTTTCTCTTTTCATCATGTAAATGATATAGCAAATTAAAAGCTGAGAAACCCAGAAACTGGATGGTGCCATGTTTCTTAAAGCTGAAGTTTATGTATGGCAATTTTTACATAGATACAATGGCCCAGCTTGGACTAACGTTAGTATCTATGTGCCATACCTAGGTTCTGCTATTGCATTAACTTTCACTAGCTCCTAGGTCCCGTTCCAAGCAGCTGCCCTGCTGCTTACTGAATAGTGGAAGTTCCGTGCTTAGCATGGGTGGCATTCATACAACACTTTGCATTTTCAAAGTGTTCCCTGGGCAGCACTACCCCCTTATGAGCCGCTGAGTATTCTGGGTACACCGTTCACGACTGAGTCCTGAGCAGAGTAGTGCCCTTACTGACACATTGGTCAGGTGACTCCCTGGTTATCACACAAAGGATTAACACGTACACAATGATGAGATAAATGTTTAACTTGTATAAGCGTCACAGAGATCGCAAAACAGGCAACAGAAAACAATTGGCTGAATCTTTCAGAAAGCAAAATACCAGCCAGAAAAGGCAATATAACACAATACAGCACCACTTTAAGCCACTCCTATATGTCCTGCAGGACTGAAAAGTGAGCTTCAAAACTGAGAGGCTTTGCCAGAGTAGCAAAAAAAGATGAGAAAGAAGAACAAACTTAAGCTAGCTCACTTGCTGGCTCTCAGTAAGAAGAGTCATGGTTTACCTCTCAGGAATTTAGGCAAGTAACTTTTTAGCAGATACCCGAAACACAGGAAAAACTCTTCTACTGGCTAGTTGGGGCCCTTAAATTGGTGCACAATAGAGATGCAGTCTCCTTTAAAGAAAACTGAGTTGCCCATAGGATGGTAAAATGGCAAACGGGGTTCCCCTTTAATAATCACTGGTAAGGAGAAAAGTCACTTTAAGAATGTCAGATTTGGGTGAAGTATCACTTTAATGCGGAACTTCACCCAAAAGGGAGAGAGTGGGTACGTGGTTTTGACAGGTACCCCCCACTTCCAGTCAGTTGTGCCACGGCAATCTGAGACATATGTTCAGCCCCCCAGTCCTTCCCTGCAGACTTCTGGGACACATCACAGGCCCCAGAAGACTACGGAACCATTCACAAAGCCCAGTGTGGCTCACGCATGCACAGTAGGAAACTGGCTATGAAGATGGACCAATGTAACTGTTTAGAAACTGCCATACCTACACTTGAGCTTTAAGAACATGTGGAAGACACAGATTACTCTTAAAATATCTTGCTAGTCTTCGAGAGGCGTAGAAAGACACCGGGTGAACTATACTGTTGGTACTTAGTTCCGACCTGAGTTACGCGTTATACTCCGGGACATGCTGGGGCCTGTTTTCGGGGGTTATTTGGAACCAGGCACCTAAACACACATATGGTGGACATGCTCAATTGTCTATACTCCATGGACTCATACTCTTTGAGGTTGATATCCAGATGCTACCTGAGTTGGTGCTGCTTAACTTGAAACCAGATGGGCTTTCTAAACACTGATTTGGACTTATGACCCATATACTTACAGCCACCATACAAGTTATAGCCAGATCATGGTTCACAAATATACTCTCGCTTGACGCCATAAGAACTAAGGTACTCTGGATTCTAACAAATGATAAAATGACCACCAAAACTCATGGACACTATGGGGTTGATTTACTAAAACTGGTGCAAAAGTCTGTGCAGCTGTGCGTGTAAACCGATCAGCTTCAACTTTTTTTTGTCAAAGCTTAATTGAACAAGCTGAAGTTAAAAGCTGATTGGATATCATGCACACCTGCACCAGATTTTGCACTCTCCAGTTTTCATAAATCAACCCCTATGCGTACCTTCCAAAAAACGTGGGCCATATGGATTTCAAAAACCATCTCCTCTGACTTTGATTGCCATCTACTAGACCTGTGAATGCCCAATCTGTATACCAGTAGTTGAAGGAGTACGCGCCAACCATCCTTGATGCTCCCCACTACCCCCTCCCACTCTCCTGCTTCTCTTCCCTCTTTCTTTTTCCTCTCCCTGGCGTTCTCCTACTTTTCTTTCTGGTTTGTTAATTGCATACCCTTGTTTACTTGTTTATACTACGCAATGGCCCTGAGGTCATACACTGGTTAAGCTTATTTGTATTGAATCACCAACACCTCTCAATGGTTGGCCACTGCAATATCATAGGCCTGCATGCTTGTACATCTTACATTGGCACTTTAAATGCTTCCTTAAAAAACAACAAAAACTATTGAACAGAAAGACACTGGGTGAATCGATGTGCAGATCCCTTACTAAAGAAAATATAATTTTTGGCAGAAATAACCTTTAAATTCCAGGTTGTTTAGAAACCAAAACTTGGAACCCGCTCAAAGTTTTAGACCCATAAAAGTGACCTTACTCGTGAATTAGTTCTGAACACAGATGGTTGTTTGACATGCAGCTATTTCAGTGCAGATATTTATAGCATCGTCTGAGTTTTTTTTTGTGGCATATCTGGGAAATACACCAAAACGTGTTTGAGAGGAATATTCTTTGTCATTGGAGAAAATAAATCTGAGATAATTTCATTTTTCAAAACATTATCAGAGAGCTGAACACATTTTAATTGTCATTTGTGGCTGGCAAGATGATAAACAGATCAGACACATTGGCTGTCACCTTTACATAAACGTTGTGTCATCTGATTAATCACTGCATCAAGATAATTATACCTAATTATGTGTATAAATTACAATAAGTGCTGGAGTAGCTGAAATTATATACTGCTACAGAGATTATAGATGACTGTTTTTCTTACTTGTATACTCTTGGTTGCCAACATTATCAGACAGCCTTTATTTGCTTTGATTCCAACCTACTTTAATGTGTCACTCCCTACCCTATTCCGTTTAACCCCATGTAATGATTATCACGCTGGTGAGAATTTCTATATATAATTTATATTAACAACCACCCTAAAGATGCCCCATCCCACCCCAGGTTCTCTTGACCAGTGTAGAACAGATGTCCCCGACCTTAACCAATAGCTACAAGGCCATTTCACATTACCTATCCCAATAAAGGAGACTACACAGCGAATTGAGGGAAAAAATGGCCATAGCAGACCTTTTATTAACAATTAAACTACAATTAACAATTTCAGCCCCGGAAGGATTTACCCCCTTCCTGACCAGAGCACTTTTTGCGATTTGGCATGGCGTTGCTTTAACTGACAATTGTGCGGTGGTGCAACGTTGTACCCAAACCAAACTGACTTCTTTTTTTCCCCACAAATAGAGCTTTCTTTTGATGGTGTTTGATCACCTCTGCGGTTTTTATTTTTTGCATTATAAACAAAAAAAAGAGGGACAATTTTTTACTTTTTGCTATAATACATATCCAAAAAAATATATAAAAAAACGAATTTATTCATCAGTTTAGGCCAAAATATATTCTTCTACATATTTTTGGTAAATAAAATTGCAATATGCGTTTATTGATTGGTTTGCACAAAAGTTATCTTGTTTACAAACCATGAGAATTGATATATGGCGTTTTTAATTCTTTTTTTTACTGGTAATGGCGACAATCTGTGATTTTTAGCAGGGCTGCGATAATGCGGCAGACAGATCGGACACTTTTGACACTTTTTTGGGACCATTGACATTTATACAGCGATCAGATCTAAAAATAGCCACTGATTACTGTATAAATGTCACTGGCAGGGAAGGGGTTAACCTGCAGGGGGCAATCAAGGGGTTAACTGTGTTCCCTAGGTGTGTTCTAACTGTGTGGGGGCTCGGCTGGCAGGGGCATGACAGATTTCACTGATCCCAATTACAGGGATCAGTAGATCACTGTCATGCTGCCAGTCAAAACAGGGAACCACCGTGTTTACATTGACGGTTCCCCGCTCTTCTTCTGTATTAGGCGATCGCGGGTGCCGGTGGACACCGAGTCCTCCCGACCCGCGGCCACACTCAGGAAACATGCGGCGGGCATAAGAGCTCGCTGCCGGCGGCGCGGGCCTTCCCGCTAGCTGCGCCTGTGCGAATCACCATTTATAAATGCTGATTCGCGCTACACTGCCATTCTGCAGCAGTAAATGTACGGGAGCCGGTCGGGAACCGGTTAAAGGAGAAAAACGTTCCTTAAAACAGAAACAGATCAGTTGCTAAGCCTGTTGGTCTTTGAAGGCACCCCAAAATTTATGCTCCATATACACTGCAAAACCTTTATCATAATAGGCCTCCAGCCGCAACACTGGCTCAGAGACAACATACTACCCACAGTGCAACCATTTCTATATTCCAATTAAACTGGCATTAACTGGAATTCACCAGAGGGACACATACCACCGATGGGTCCTGAAACATTCACTTATCTTAAATTTTACCTGCCAGAAAAGACCAACAAAACGACTAGCTCTAATGACATCCATTAATACAACAAATTCTAGCAATGAAAAAATCTACAAGAACAGGGAGGGTGGGTGGGAAGCTGTCTCCTGCATCTGCCGAACTCCACTGGACACCAGGACTAGAACCACCCAGCCACACTATTCCCCCAATGAGGTAAGCCCCCATTTCTATCACAAAAACCACCCAAATAACCCTTCCCTAACATGTCTCCCCTCTTCATGTCTGCCGTACGCTATTATTTTTTTTTGCTCCGGGCCTTGCTTAAAAGCCACCTGGACTGCTTTGACTATACTTACGCAACTGCCCTATTGGAAGATATACCCTCTTGTTCCAGTGGCAACCCTTACATTTTGAAATTACCATCACTTTCTATCTACATGACAATGGTCTTGAGGACAAATAAAGAGGGTGTGTCAAGAAAACTAAGTACATTTTCCTGCCTGAAGGTTGGCACATGAAGGATCTTGGCCACACTAAAAGCCAGGATCCACAAATCCAGGCTAGGGTGGTAAACAAAGCAAAAGGAAAGAAATTCAGACCAACAGGCTGACCTTTTCATTGCTGGCATCCAGATTTGTGGAGCCTTTGTAATAGTGTTCTATCTCTTGGTTATTGTCATGTTCCAATGCAATGTCTCTGTGTTTGTCATATGGAGATCACACAGGAGACATGCTGATGCATCAAAGATTTATCCACCCACCCAATGTGTTTGCAATTGGGCAGCAGGGATGATGAAATTGAGGATTTTCATTTGCTCACAAATTCGGTGAAATTTAGGACAGTTCTGCAAATAGTCTCCATTTTGGAGAAGGTGTTTGAACTGACACCAGTTGCATATTATAGACACAAAAGATGTCACCACAGAGTCATCCATTTATTGTAAGTGCTTGTACTAGGGAAGTAAGGATAAGTAAAATTGAGAATTTTCTCTTGTCCCCAATTTTGGCAAAAAGTGAAAGAATTCTACAAAAATGTCACCAGTTTAGCAAAATGCATTGAAGTTAATGAGGAAGACTACATGGAGGCTGTTTTGTTGGTTTTTCATGGTTCAATGTGTTTTAAACAGGTCCTGAGGGTTTCAGAATCTCCTTTTAATTTTTCTGGACCTGTTTCTGTGTCAAGAATTGGCTATTCCTTAGCCAATTTATTTTATTTCTTTTCCAGACATAAAATACAGAATTTATGTCTGTAAAGATTCTCATTGGAGAAGCTACGAATGGTCTTCAATGTTACAGAGCAAGTCCAGTTGAATATAACTACTACTGCAAAAAAAGTGATGCAGGCCATACATGGGTCAAATTCCCAACTAATTTCCTTTTGAATATCAGAAGTTTTGTGATCTGATGGTGCCACCATTGATTTTTAAAATTTTACCAAGCCTTCAATTTCACCTCATGTTGCTACAGAAAATAATTTTTGTGGCCGGGAATCTTCTTTTCTTTCCGGGAATTTTATTTTCTTGTGCTCATGCGCATTTCTTTTTCGATTATATTTCTCACATGATTCTCCCATCATTGATTAGAAAATCTTTTGTTTTTCAAAAAATTTCCAACATACTCAAAATTCCATGGCCACACAACAATCGGTCATTGTTGCAGCCCACTAATGGTGCGAAATTTGAACAAAAATTTTTATACAGGCCATACATGAGTCGGATTCTGAATAAATTTTCTTTCGAAAATCAGAAACTTCCTGCATTTTGTGATTCGATGGTGTCACCATTGATTTCGAAATTCAACCAACCAAGCCTTCAATTTCCCCTAATGTTGCTATAGAAAAGAATTTTTGCAGCTGGGAATTCTCTTTTCTTTCCAGAAATGTTCTTTTCTTTCCAGGAATTTTCTTTTCTTGTGTTCATGTGCATTTCTTTTTCAATTATATTTCTGACACGATTCTCCCATCACTGATTAGAAAACAATTAGTTTTTCAAAAAATTTCCAACATGCCCAATCACTCAAATTTGATGGCCATACACTATAGGAAAAAACGTTCAAACTAATTTTCGAATAACGGGGATTTTTGAGGCGCTTTACAGATGCTATTTTTAGCTAAATAGCGTCTGTAAAGCGGCTCAGTGTGAAAGGAGCCTTAATGAAATAAACTAAACTAAACAACAAACAAAAAAAACACTCCCGCATCCTCTAAAGCAGAATTTAATTACAAAAAAATAATGAAAAAAGTCGATTCAACACAGTTTTGCCTAAGCTGCAAAATAAACAATTTAAAATTTGACACCAAAAAAATAAACTAAACTAAATTACATACATACAAAAACCAAAACCAAAAAAAAAAATACACACTCACGTCCTCTAAAAAAAAAATAATAAAGCATAATAAAAAAAATAATAATAATAATAATAATAAAAAAAAAGTCGATTCAACACAGCTTTGCCTAAGCTGCACAATAAACAGTTTCAACTTTGATGACATTTTATCGACTGCTAAATTAGTAGTTCCGAGGAATAATCTATTTCCTAAAATCTACTTATGCCTATTGGGCAGTAATTGAATGTAATACCAACAACCGCCTTTGCACTGTAGCCCTTTAGTGAATTGGTCAACCACTGGAAAAGAATAAAGTCAAAGCGGCTTGGGGTTAGGTCACAAACTGCCATATTTTGCTCTTCAACCCCTATTCTGTTTTTGCCAAAAATGTCTTCAACTTTTTTTTTTTATTTTCAACTTGAAAAGCACATCTATTTCTGAATTCACTATCTTCCTCTTACAGTGTCATTTCAGAACAAAGTGGCCTGTGGTTTGAACATATTGTAACCAGCTAGCATGAAATCTCAAAAGGCTGAAGAAGGAGAGAGGGAGACGGAGAAGGAGACAAAAAAAGAGCTGAAGAAGGGGAACACTTATTCCACATGACTACGTTTTAATTTTCTTCCTTTTCAACAAAAGGTCCCCCAGAGCTGAGAATGATGGGCTTTTACTCTTATAGCTTGGTAATAAGGAATAATGTTAACCTACAGTGCAGATTAGCTGACTTTTCCTTTATCTCTGAGCATCAGGGCTGCCAGATGTTAAGTGCAGCTGTGCGCACAGCAACAGAATACAATTTATATGGAGGAACGCGGTCCCAAAAATATTAAGAAGAAGAATCAAAAATCGCATATGTCGGGATGTATTACTGAGGCTCTAGGGGCTGGTCTATAAAATCAATGCCCTCCTGTGATTATTTATACAACGTGTAGATGAAATTCATTCTGCACAGCCAGGCATGGCTCTCTCCAGAGTTCTTGAAAAAGACTTTGTAAAATGTACTCACATAATCACCCTTGACTTGAGGTCAGCTCTGTCTGTGTTTGGTGGAAGTGTTTTCGCACAAACAGATTTTTCTTTATAAGCAGCCGGCCAAGAAGGGGCAAGAGGTCCTCTGCTAATAGGTGATTACGTTTCGGGCAATGTGGAAAACAGGTTTAGATACATCAGTTATTATTTTTTCTGTATTATTAGCAAACATTCTAGTTCATGTGTCAATTTATAGCCTGTTTTTGCCAAAGGAATGTCCCTTTAACTGTTGTTAGATTAGGCAAAGGAACCTGATAAGATATGGATAGTTTTACCATTGACATGTAATGATTATTGCCATTATAACCTATAATAAGCTGAGGTTAATTTATTTATCTTCTAAAATTATAATTGAAATCAATTTTTCTAACCATTTAAAGCAGTGGTCCTCAACTCCTGTCCTTGGGATCCACTAACAGGCCAGGTTTGCAAGATAACTGAAATACATCACAGGTGATATAATTTGCTGCTCAGTGATTGCAGTATCCTAGTCTGCATCTCCCCAAGGTAATACTTAAAATCTGGCCTGTCAGTGGGTCCTGAGGACAGGAGTTGAGAACCACTGCAGGCATAACTACACTCTCTCAATCAACATTAACTATTTTTAATCTTTATGCTGCTGTAGCCCCCTCCTAGGTAGGTGCTAGAAGAGAGCATTGTTTTTGGGTCTTTCTGCTTACCTGGAAGACTGCCAGGTAAATTTAGATGCTCTCAGCCTACCAGGGATCCATTGATAGGGTCTGCTCTTGGTGCCCAGATGCTGCGCATGCAGTCTGAGTGTTTCACACTGGTCCAATAAGATAGGGCTTATTGGACAGTGGGAGGAAACCTGACTAGTGAGAGCATAGGCATAGTTACATCCCTGGCGTTTGTCAGAGGAAAGTGCCTCAATGCATGCTAGGTGATGGTATATATGCCAAGGGCATGTGTGCCCGGGGTCTCCGGCTGGAGAACGGGGTCCCAGAGGTAGGGGGCGGCTGCCCCTGCTCTGCACAGACTGCCATGCTGCCTCAGGTGGTCGACCTGAGGGCCTGAATCTGAATAAATCTGCAACCCATATGTTCTGCAAAGCTGACTGGAAGGGAGACACACCAGAAAGGATCTTTTTCTGCCTACTGTGAGTACAGATCTGTGTCATGGGGCCTTTCCTGTGAGGGCCATCCCTTCAGCTAGTAGAGTCAGTGGATGGGTGTCAGCCAAAGGGGATGCTAGTGAGTGTCCTGAAGATAAAACAGTTCAATAAAGTCTGCTGCCAGAGCAAGCAAAGGACTTATTTCTCCCATACGAGTGCAGTATCACATTCAACCTGGTGAGGACAAGTGAGAGTTGTCCTCATTTGTAAATAGTTCCAGTTGGAGTATCCCACTATTCCCTTCTTCCATCCAAGTTCCAACAATAAATACCAAAAAAAAAACAAACCCCTGGATTGATTATTGGATAACGTGTGGATGAGAGTACGGTTGTCTTGTAAGAACACCTAGTAACTGGCTCCAAGGTAATCAGGGGGAGGTCCAGTGAAGTCCACACACAGCAATCCCTACGGGGGCAGTGCTATACTGCAATCATTATGTAGCGCTACCCCCACAGGAGCCGCTTAGGTGTATTCTGCCTCTGAACCCCAAGAATAGCCTCAGCCCCTCTGGCACACCTGGCAATAGTGTAAGTGCAAGGACCAATGAAACCACACATGTTATGATTAAACACAGAAATTATCTTTACTGCAATATTTCTGTGGAAAAGAGTAACAGACAATAACATTATATATTCAAGTAATGCAACTGAAGAACAATAACTGAGATCAAGAGCAATACAGCTCAATACCGTATTCAGGCTGCTCTTAGGAGATTTCAAACCTGAGAATGTCCCCAAGAGCAGAGGCATACTCAAATGGCAAATAAATTACAATATGACACCTTATATCGGATTGGTTAACTGTACTCAAATTTGGCTTTATGAATCCAGGCAAGAGGAGAGCAGAAGACTGACCCTCTTTATGTCAGACCTCTCTCTTCTGTCTCCTGACACCACAGGCCCAACTACAAACAATGTACCCAGTTGTACATTAAGTGTCTCAACTCCCAAGTCAGACTACCCCACACATACACTACAAATACAGAGCCCTGCGTATGTGTGTGCGTGCCCGTATGGCACCAGTAACTTCAGTCCCTAGAAAGAAAGATGAGGCCTTGGGTCTTCAGCTAGCCACTCTTGTTGGTGCACTTAAGCACCTCAATAGTAGGGCCAAACAACACAACTGGCCCGGATTATCAAGTAAAGAATGCAGGATCTTCCTCAGCAAGGTGAAAGGACAATGGTGTCTGTATACAGTGTCTCTGTATCTGAATGGCCTTGTGTTCTGTGGCCATGGACATAGCGTGAAGGGGTGCAGGGGTTGCCATAGCAACCCCGTATTGAGCTCCAGGGGGCCCATGGCTCCCTGCTCTCATTGAAAAATCCAGCATGTACAACCACAAAAACTTGGAAACAGAATCCAGGTCCGATACGCCTTGTGTCTCCTAGGGCCCCAGCTGAGCTCTGTAATCCAGTCCAGAGCTTCTAGTTTGCCTTCTCCCCAGACCACTCCCCCCCTCATTGGCTGGAAGAGAGACGTCTGAGTTCCGGTTCAGGATTAGCCCGAGACAGGATATGGAATCTGGCCTGCCAGCACAGACACAACACAATCTCACAGTCAGAAAAGTTTTGTAATGTAAACAATCCTAACACCTCCTGGGGGGGGCTCCCCCCCACCAACCTGTAATGGGGACTGATGTTGAGAGGTACTCTGATGTGATGGAAGGGGCTCTGATGTCATGCAGGGGGACTCTGATGTGATGGAAGGGGCTCTGATATAATGCAGGGGGACTCTGGTGTGATGCAGGGGTACTCTGGTGTGATGAGGGGGCTCTGATGTGATGGAGGGGGCCTCTGATGTGATGGAGAGGGGATCTGATGTGATGCATTGCTCTGATGTGATGTAGGTGTCTCTGATGTGATGAAAGGGGCTCTAACGTGATGGAGGGGGCTCTGATGTGATGCGTGGGGCTCAGATGTAATGCGGGGGGGCTCTGATGTAATGCGGGGACTC
>BLSH010235367.1:165946-182853 GCA_018402905.1 Glandirana rugosa | reverse complement strand
GTATTTCAAGATTCACGCAATGACAGTCATATTGCGGTATATCAAGACACACGCAATGACGGTCAAATTGCGGTATATCAATACAAGCAATGACGGTCAAATTACAGTATATCGAGATTCACACAATGACGGTCAAATTGCGGTATATCAAGATTCACGTAATGACAGTCAAATCGCTGTATATAAAGATTCACGCAATGACGGTTAAATTGTGGTAAATGAAGACACACGCAATGACGGTCAAATTGCGGTATATCAAGATTCACGCAATGACGGTCAAATTACGGTAAATGAAGAAAACTGGCAGTAACGCACACAGAAGTAAATGGCATTAAACTGGCAGTAACGCACTTAGAACTATATGGCGTTAAACTGGCAGTAACGCACACAGAAGTAAATGGTGTTAAATTGGCAGTAACGCACTTAGAAATATATGTCGCTAAACTGACAGTAATGCACTTAGAACTATATGGCGTTAAACTGGCAGTAACACACTTAGAGCTATATGACATTAAACTGGCAGTAACGAACATAACTATATGGCGTTAAACTGGCAGTAACGCACACAGAACTATATGGCGTTATACTGACAGTAACGCACTTAGAACTTTATGGCGTTAAACTGGCAGTAACGCACTTTGAACTATATGGCGTTAAACTGGAAGTAACTCACACAGAAGTAAGTGGCGTTAAACTGGCAGTAACGCACTTAGAACTATATGGCGTTAAACTGGCAGTAATGCACTTAGAACTATATGGCTTTAAACTGGCAGTAACGCACTTAGAACTATATGGTGTTAAACTGGAAGTAACACACACATAAGTAAATGGCATTAAACTGGCAGTAACACACTTAGAACTATATGGCGTTAAACTGACAGTAATACACTTAGAACTATATGGTGTTAAACTGGCAGTAACACACTTAGAACTATATGGTGTTAAAGTGGCAGTAACGCACAGAAATATATGTCATTAAACTGGCAGTAACACACACAGAACTATATGGTGTTAAACTGGCAGTAACGCACACAGAACTATATGGTGATAAGCTGGCAGTAACGTAGTTAGAACTATATGGCGTTAAACTGGCAGTAACGCACACAGAAGTAAATGTTGTTAAACTTGCAGTAACGCACACAGAAGTAAACGTCGTTAAACTTGCAGTAACGCAACCAAATAGATGGTGTTCAACCATCACTACACTGACACTATCTGAACTGCCCCTACTCTAGCTATACACTAATGTAAAGACTACTGACACTGTCTCACTACACTGAAACTATCTGAGCTGTGCCTACTCTACATATACACTAATGTATGCATGAATGACAAGGTCTAACTACACTACAGTGAAACTATCTGAGCTGTCCCTACTCTATCTGCGCTGTAAAGCTGAATGATGGTCCTCCTCACTACACTCTCACTATCCCTAGACTGACACTAAACTAATATTCCATACTGACAATTAAAGCAAAATAGCACAGTTTAGCACACTAGCTAACTAATAGCCCTGTTCTATCTCTCTCCAGCCGAAGTCACACTGAAAATGGCTGCCATTGAAAGAATACTTTTATACTGTGGGGCGGTATTGAGCTATGATTGGTTAAAGTCATGATGACAGTGTCCAATCATGACTCTAACAGTGCTCTGTGCCCTGGATTTTTCAGTGCCGCATTGCATTTTGGTTGGTTCGGGGGGGTCGAACAAATGGTTGAACGTCCCGTTTGTTCGGATGTTCGCCGAAATTTTAGAACAATAATATGGCTTCTATGCGGCTGGAAGACACTTTGCCTATACAACTTGGAGATGATTTTAGAACAATAATATGGCTTCTATGCGGCTGGAAGACACTTTGCCTATACAACTGCCTATATCTTTTTATATGCCTTTCCTGTTTTATACAGTTCAACTAGCTTTTCCCACACATCCTTTGACAATTCTTTTGCTTTCCCCATGACTCAGAATCCAGAAATGTCAGTGGAGCACTGGATGAAAGATGCAAGGGTCTGTCAGGAGTCCAGAAACTCATTGACCTTTTATACACACACACTAATTACAAGCAAACAGATCACAGGTGAGGATGGTTACCTTTAATAGCCATTCAAACCTCTTTGTGTCAACTTGTGTGCATGTTATCAGGCCAAAATCACCAGGGTATGTAAACTTTTGATCAGGGTCATTTCACATTTCAGTAGTTTCTGTTGTCATTATTTTTGTGCTATTCATATATATATATATATATATATATATTTTTTTTATTATTGTATTTTTATTGAAAGTTTCCAAAATTACAAAATATGCAGATATAACAAAGATGTACATTGTGTTACAATGAGTAAGCAACATTCAGCAGAGTAAGTTACAAAACCAATTGTAAATATATTGTACCAAAAGGAAAAGGGGAATCAATAAAAGAAGGAGCATAGTATCGGAAGGCCTATGCACATTCACAGTATCACACTAGGGGTATTTGATTGTTACTATGAGAATAAGAAAAAGGTATGGGAACTTTCGCCATTAATGTCATCTTAGCTTGAGGAGTTAACCAGAAACACAAATAGTATCATATTCGCATTGGTCCCATGGGTCCCAAATCTTGTTAAACCGAGAGATATCATCATCCACTAAAGCTGTTATGTATTCCATTCTCCGAATCTCTGCAATACCAAGTAGGAGCTGTTTTTAGGAAGGAGGTGTGGGGTTCAGCCAATCTACCGGTATACTTCTCTTGGCTGCTAGTAAAATATATGACGCTAATTTGTTTGGGAATTTGCCAATTTCAGTAAATGGAAGACCTAGCAGGCAGTGTATTGGATCCAACGGTACCTGTATTTCGAGTAGCCACTGAAGGAGAGACACTACCATTTTACCATTTCCCAGAAGGGTGTTATATGCTCACATTGCCTGAAAATGTGATAAAGAGTGCCCCTTGCCCCGCCACATCGCCAGCACAAGGGAAAGAGTGAAGATTCTTGACAGCGATCCACTTCAGGTGTTCTATACCAAAAGATAAGTACTTTAAAAGCTGTCTGTCTCTCTCTGCTCTATGCATCTGGAAACCTTGTAGGGGGATAGGCTGTTGGAGTATAGTGGACCATTTACACATGTAGTTGTGCATGTCATCGGTTAATAGGGGGGTTTCGTGGAAAATTTTATAGATGGAGGATATAAGATGTAATTGATAAAGGCCCTGGGCACACAGGTGTTCAAAAGCAGTGGGCTTAGGTAATGTCAGCGAAGGAGAAATTGTAGAGAAATAGTGTTTTATCTGTAGATAGGAATAAAACATATGTTTAGATATATGATATTTCACTTGTATGTCCTTAAAAGTGAAAAATCTACGAGTGGCTGGATGGACAAAATGACGGAACTGGAACAATGTGGCCTGGGCCCATGGCTCCATCCATTTGTATGATAAGCTATCAGGGATGTGGGGATTAAAAAATACATTTGATAAGTGAAGTTGTGGCAAAGAGAGAGAGAACCTCACAGAGCACAGATGCCATATTTTCAATGTAAAAAGCATTGGAGCCGGGCATGACTCAAGTATTCTGGGGTCCCAATGAGGCAAGGGAGGCCAGATCAGGGAGCACGGGTGCACCGGATATATAGATCCCATCTCTATCTCCGACCATCTGGAGGTCCAGGAGGCCACTGTCCGGAGGAGGGAGGCATAGTAATACCTTAGGGTGTCCTGGGCTCGAAGGCCTCCACGATCTCTAGGGGCAAAGACCACCAAGCCAGCTATTCGGTGGGCCCTGCCAGTCCATATGAACTCTAGAAATCGGCGTCTAAGCAATTTGAGCTGAGACATCAGTAGTGTTTCAAAATACAATAATTTAGGCATAATAGCCATTTTTAAAACGCTGACCCTGCCCAACCATGAAATGGGATAGTTCTTCCAACGTTTTAACATGTCATTGATACTACAAAGCAGAGGAGCATAGTTGGCCTGGCATAAAGGGGAGTAGGAAGTTGTGATTTGCATACCCAAGTATTTCATGGAATTGGAGCACCATCTGTATAAGTATGACTTCTGTAGTCTGTCATATATTTTATTATACAGTCATCTGGTTGGTAATAGTATCACACTAGTAAGGTATAAAATTATAGCCAAACAAGGTACACCAAAAAAGGGAATAAGGGTGCTAATAGAAACAGTTTGCCCACTAAGCAAGTATACTTATATTCAATAGCTAGAAGAGGAGAAAGGCAAGAAGTAAATTTCTAGGTCTACAGACCCAGGGCAGTTGAACTGTAAGTACACAGTACATTACTCCACCAACAAAAATGCCCAAATTGTACAAGGGCAGAGTCAGATGGCACTGGCAAACAGGAGAGGAAGAATGACAGCCTGGACCTTTTTATTATGCACAAGAAAGTGATACTGACAGTCAGTAACATGAAGTGTGGTTGGCATTATGTCACTCCTGGCAGCCCTAGGCTATGACATACGTTGGCTATGCAGAAATCCACACCAATCATATGTAAAATAAAAAAAATTCTTACAAGCTGTCAGCATATATACTTGTCAAAAACAACTGTAAAAAAAACTATTTTATTGCACAACATACATTGATATAATTTAAATGCACATTAAGAAAAATTCCAGCTAAAAAAATAAAAAGTACATCAGCATATGTAAAAATATTTAAGAAAAAAGTTTTTTGTTGCAATACTCCGTTTCCCTCAGATGCTCTCCGCTCCAGAAAATCCTCTACACCATGAGATATTGCTGGTCTTCAGGGCTGTATGACAGTCAGCATCATTCTGCCATCTTCCTGTGAGCCGAGGCTGTCATAGACCTGCACTCTGGGGCCTATATTACTACTGGACATTAGCGCCATTCAGTGTAGGAGTAAGGACTGCCCACCTCTAGAGAAGAGAAAGTATCCATGATATCACCATGTGCAGCCATTTAACAGGAAGTCCCACCCAGGTGGTTGCTGGACAGCGTTCCCGGTCAAACTTCTCTATGAAGTCGGGGGTATTTAAAGATTGGTGGATGGAGTTGGATTGTTATTCAGAGTGGAAATATGTTGAGAAGCAACTCCACTTACATAGAGCCACATAGAAAGCCAATATGTGAGTACTTAGACTACTGGGTTGTGGGCTACCCCTTGGTGGAGTGTTGGGATTGCTTCCTGATGGAGATGGGATAGAGGGAAAACAAAGGCCCCTTCACTGGGAGAATAATGCTATGTCATAACTTACTAGAACTGTGTGAGTTCTCCTTATGGAGTTGCAATAAGGGACGAAATGAAAAGTGAATGTCTGAAAAAACAGCCTCCTTTTTCTATCTTTGGAAATAGTAATTTTATGATATATAAGTATAGGATTTACCTTCTGATAAAAGGAATAGAAATCCTGACTAGACATTGGTTTATTTGCGTGGGGAATTCTCTTGATGGAAAAATTTGTGTACGGAGAAGAGAGGACAGACACCTCGCAAAATATTGGTGCTCCGTTAGTGGCAATTGTTAATATGGTTCTGCCAGACTGTGTTTTCTAAAGCTGATAATGTGGGTACTGATTTTCACACTAACTGGTCCCATCTGGGGTGATTTGGGACTTTGTTGGGTAGCTTGGAAGAACCATCTAAATTCATGCTATGCTGGTGTCAGGTCTTGAGGTTGGAGCTCGCGCTGTGATCTATGAGGATTGGTGAACCTGGTGTACAGGTGGCCTCCGACTGCCCTGAACTGAAGATGGTGGGTGTTGTGTACCTGGGGGGTTAACTGCTCAACAGAAAGTGACCCCATGTTACAACCAGATTGGTCAGTAGACTGCTGGATTTCCAGTATTCAGGTGCAGGTGGGGAACTTCCAGTGGGGGTAGAGGGGTGGGTATAGGGGGTAATGTAGGGCCTCTTCACCAAGCTAGAGAATGAAAAAAATAGTTTGGTCAAATTTGTCAGTATGGGAGGTGGGGCTTAATATTACCTTACAAAATGTTCTAAATCCTAAAGTGGCCCTTGCTTCCCCACTCACTTGCTCTGTAACATTTAATTTTCCCATATACACAAAGGTATAAATGTCCTCGGTATGCCCCCACTATTGTACAAGCTGCTTCACGTCTTCTTACTATTTTGTACCTGCCAAGTAAGGAACATTTTCTTTCTAATATATATTTTTTATTCTTTCTGGTTGCGGGACAATAAAGCACTTCAGAAAGAACAGCAGGAAGATGGATGACCTGACTGTAAACTCATAAACTTTTCATTCTTCCCTTAATTGCAAGAGTAACCATTAATGCACTAAATAAAACAAGGAATAAACCAGCCTCTGACTGGACCATAAAGATGTGCATTAGTATTTATTAAGACCATATATTTTTATAGAGAAAAAAAGTATCAAGTCAGTGGAAATTTGAAGGCAATAACTTCTGGAGCAATATGATTAGAAAAATATGAAAGAAAAACATTGCTTGTATTCATTATTGCTTGCAGAAGTGAATGTTTGATTTTATTTAGGTAGTACAATAGAAAACCACTGTTGCAGACAGGAAACAGCTGACGGTAAGTCTCTTCATTGGTGTCAGTGGGGGGAATAGTGCCACATCATTGGTGTCAGTTGGAGGAATAGTCCTAGATCATTGGTGTCAGTGGGGGGGAATAGTGGCTCAAGAGATGGATAAAGGCAAGCAAACAGTCACTTTAAACAAAATTGTATTTGGTAGTCAAGGACTTTATGTGGACTATATAGAAACAAACTGAGTATCATAAAAAATAGTTCTTTATTAAATCTCAGGAAAAACAGTACAACACATATATATATATATATATATTTAAAATAGTCTCTGCTTAGCAGGGGTCTCAAACTGACGGCCCTCCATCTGTTGCAAAACTACAAGTCCCATCATGCCTCTGCTGTGGGAGCAATGCTTGTAACTGTCAGCCTTGCAATGCCTCATGGGACTTGTAGGGCCGCCAGTTGGAGACCCCTGGCTTAGAGATTCACATCATGTAGAGATTAAAACATAATTCACATGTATCCATCCATGTAGGTAAAGTTGGCAACCAGGTGAGGATGAATAAGAAACATAGAAAAGTGAAGGCAGAAAAAAGACTGAGTAGTCCATCAAGTCTGCCCTTTTTTTTTGTTGTTTTTTTGTTTTGTTTTTCCCATTGACCTTGTTGTCTGACTATAGATTTATGTTTATCCCAAGCATGTTTGAAGCCATTTACTGTTGACTGTCTCACAACCTCTGTTGGTAGTTTATTCCAATCATCAACCACCCTTTCAATAAAATGATACTTTCTAAGATTAGTTTTGAACTTCCCTCCAGTTAGTTTGAGGTCCCCGTGTTCTTGATTTTGGTTTCATATTGAAAAGATTGCCCTCCTGAACCTTATTCACCCCCTTGATGTATTTAAAGGTTTCAATCATGTCTCCCCTCTCCCTTCTTTCCTCCAGACTGTACATATTAAATTCCGGAAGTCGCTCTTGATATGTTTTATCCCCCAGACCTTTCACCATTTTTGTTACCCGTCTCTGAACTCGTTCTATCTTATCAATATCTTTTTGTAAGTGTGGTCTCCAGAACTGGACACAGTATTCTAAGTGAGGTCTCACTAAAGATCTATATAGAGGAATCAGAAGCTCCTTCCTCCTGCTGGTGATCCCTCTACTGATACATCCTAGAATTCTATTTGCTTTTCCCACTGCCTGGTCACACCGTTTGCTCATTTTGCAATCATCTGAAATAAGCACCCCCAAATCTGTTTCTTCTGTAGTTTAAGCAGTCTCCACTGCTTTGACCAATCTTTCAGCAATGCCAAATCATGTTCCATGTTACAGACACCTCCAAGGATATAAACCCTATTACACACCTTTGTATCATCAGCAAAGAGACATACCTTGCCCAACAACCCTTTAGTTATATCACTTACATGTAGGTTAAATAGAACAGGACCCAGTACAGAGCCTTGTGGTACCCCACTAGTGACTGGTCTCTGTTCTGAGTGAACCCCATTTAAAACCACACTCTGGGATCTATCCTTTAGCCAACTGCATATCCACTGAACCACCCAAGGGTTAAGTCCCAGCTTGTACAACTTTTGTATCAGATCATTATGTGGAACTGTATCAAATGCCTTGCTGAAATCAAGATATGCTATGTCCACAGCACCACACTGGTCCAAAACACTGGTAATATAGTCAAAAAATTCAATCAGATTTGTCTGACATGATCTGCCCTCAGTAAAGCCATGCTGCTTTGGCTCCAGCAAGCTGTGTATTTTTAAGTGATCCATAATCCTTATTTTCAGGAGGATTCCATTAACTTGATTACAATTGATGTTAAACTTACTGGCCTGTAATTGCCAGCTTCTACCTTTCTGCCCTTCTTGTGGATAGGTACAATATTAGCTATCCACCAATCATAGGGAACTTCTCCTGTTAGAAGAGATTGATTAAAAAGATCCGTTAATGGTCCAACAACTATATCTCGAAGTTCTCTTAGAACTCTGGGATTAATACCATCAGGGCCCATTGCTTTATTAAGCTTTAACCGAGCCAGTTCCTCAGCTACCTCTGTCTCCAGAAATCCTAGAAATGGACCATCATTACTAGAACCAATATGATTCCCTAACTTGTTATCATTAGTGCGATCTATTTCTGAGAAGACTGAACAGAAGTCATTTTTTAAATGGTTTGCTACATCCTGGTCTCCCTCAACATATGTGTTGTGCCCAGTTTTCATTTTAGTGACCCCATTGTATTTTTTCCTTCTATCACTAATGTACCTTTCTTAATAGACTTAGCAATGTCCTCCTCTTTCTGTGCTTTTGCGGCACTGATAACATGTTTGGCCTCCTTTTGTCTATTTTTATACTCCTTTCTGTCAGCTACACCTCCTTTTTCCTTTAATCTTATATTTTTTTCCCTTTACTATCCTACTTACCTCTTTAGTGAACCATATTGTTTTTTTTCTTCCGTTTACTCTTATTAACTTGCCTGACATATAATCTAGTTGCCTACAGGATGGTAGACGTTAATAGTGCCCACTAATTACTTACTCCTGTCATTTTACTCCAACCTTTCAGTTCATTTTTTAGAAATTTCCCCATTCCAGCAAAATTTGTTCTTTTAAAATCTAAAACTTTTGTTTTTGTATATGATTTTTCAGTTCTTGTTTTATAATCAAACCAAAGACATTGGTGATCACTAGAACCCAAATTCTCTCCCACTTCAACATCAGACAGTTGATCCCCATTTGTCAGTACTAAGTCAAGAATATGATCACCTCAGGTTGGGCTTTTTGCTAACTGTTTTAGAGAAACACCATTCAGTGATTCCATTACATCCCTGCTCCTGCTTGTAATAGCAGTTTGAGAATTCCAGTTAATGTCAGGCATGTTGAATGTCTCTTTATTTCGTTCAAGGAGTACACATGTTCCAAGCAAAGCCAACACTAACACGTTTCAGCCTATCAAGGCCTTATTCATGCCTGAGCTACTAGTAAGGCCTTAATAAGCTGAAATGCGTAAGTGCTGGCTCTGTTTGGAATGTATACTCCTTGGACGAAATAAAGAGACATTTTATTCATCCCTACCTAGTTGCCAACTTTACCTACAAGGGAGGACTTTTGTGTTTGCAGGGCGGAGACAACAAGTCAGGCATGGTGAGTGGAAACAGAGAGCTCCTGCTGGCCCTGATTGCATGATTGGGTCGCAGGGCCATTATCTTGAATGTGTGTTGTAATGCACATGTAGACTTAACACGTTTTGAGAAATCTTCATGTGAGAATATCTACAAAGCATAAATACACCTGTTATAAGTATACAGTATTCTCATTGCATTGTTAAAATATCATATAGGAAAGCATAAAGCGTAAATAAATTATACCAAAACACTGAAATGGTTGGTATTTAAAAGAAAAGCAAAGAAACAATGCAATCCACTGGAATTTATATTATATAAACGTTTCCCATGGAAGTATATCGTGATACACCAAACTGTAAGTCACTGTCTCTCAGGTACAAACACATGCATATAGCCGAAAGTCAGCAGATGATCTGATGGTCACTAGGGATGAGCCGAACACCCCCGGTTCAGTTCGCACCAGAACACCGCGAACAGGAAATAAGTTGATTCGAACATGCGAACCCTATTAAAATCAATGAGTCTCGAACATGAAAAATCAAAAGTGCTCATTTTAAAAGCTTATATGCAAGTTATTGCCATAAAAAGTGTATGGGGTCCAGGTACTGCCCTAGGGGACATGTATCAATGCTAAAATACGTTTTTAAAACAATTGTTTTTTCAGGAGCAGTGATTTTAACCACGACCGCCCGCCGTCATTATACGGCGTTACTTTGCCGTTGAATACCGTTGTTATGGTAGCAGATAGCTGCCATAATTCTGGTATCGTTTTAACCGGCGGGTGGTCTTCTTTCGGATAAAATCGGTCTCTGCAGCGGATTCGCCACAAGATCACTTTTATTGGGGGCGGGAGAGGCCCACTCCCCCTCTCACCGCTTCCGGTCATCATCGCCACTTACCAGAGCCGTTGGTAGCAGCGGAGCCAATCGAGTCCTCTCCCCTGGTAAGCATGGAGCCGAGTGAGGGAAAGATGGCCCCTGCGTGGCTCCATAACATTGCATGGTGGAAGCAACGGCAAACGTCCCTTCCGCCCAATGGATTTTTTTTTTTTTCAAATGACATTAATTTTTTTTTATTGCATTTTAGTGTAAATAGGAGATCTGAAGTCTTTTTGACCTCAGATCTCACATTTAAGAGTTCCTGTCATGCTTTTTTTCTATTACAAGGAATGTTTGTATTCCTTGTAAAAGGAATAAAAGTGACCCATTTTTTTTTAATTACTTTGTAAAAATAAAAAATTAAAAGTAAAATAAAAAAGAAAAAAAAAATTTAAAGTGCCCCACCCTGCCGCGCTCGCTCACAGAAGCGAAAACATACGTAAGTCAGGCCCGCATATAAAAGTGGTGTAAAAAAACACACATGTGAGGTATTGCCGCGATCGTTAGAGCAAGAGCAATAATTATAGCAATAGACCTAGTCCTCTGTAATTCAAAACTGGTAACCTGTAGAAAATTTTAACCGTTGCTGATAGAGATTTTTAAGTGCCATTCCACATACTACGGGGACTGCAGTCAAACAGGTGCATAAAAATTGGGCCTTGGGGATTGGTGGTGGCAGAACACTGTAACCCCTCACAGTTACTCTTGTTGGGCGCAGGAACAAGCCCCGCTATTGTAAATTATTTAAAAAATTGTAATTACACGCTCCAGTCAATCAGGTGCATAAAAATTGGGCCTTGCGTGTGTTGGTGGTGGCAGAACACTGTAACCCCTCGCAGTTACTCTTGTTGGGCGCAGGAACAGGCTCTGCTGTTGTAAATTAATTTAAAAATTGTAATGACACGCCCCAGTCAAAGAGGTGCAGAAAAATTGGACCTTGGGTGTTGGTGGTGGCAGTACACTTTAACCCCTCGCCGTTACTCTTGTTGGATGCAAGAACAGGCCCTGCTGTTAAAAATTATTTTAAAAATTGTAATGGCATGCCCCAGTCAAACAGGTGCAGAACAATTGGGCCTTGGGTGTTGGTGGTGCCAGAACACTGTAACCCCTCGCATTTACTCTTGTTGGGCGCAGGAACAGGCCCCGCTGTTATAAATTATTTTAAAAATTGTAATGACATGTGAAAAATTGGGCCTTGGGTGTTGGTGGTGCCCTAAACCCAAAATATTTTTGGAAGCTAGCATCATCAGGATTCAGGAGGAATAGGATAGGCAGCATAGGCAGTCTTTAAGGGAACCCAGATCTCTAGGAAATTCAATCAGTTAGATCAGCATCTGTGGGCTTGATAGCTGCTGATCCAGGACTAATTCATTTTTATTAATGTGAGCCTATCAACAGAGTCTGTGGACAGGCACACTCTTTGATCCATTACTTTGATCCATTCAGTGCAGCAGCACTGAATGTCCGCACAGAAAGCATGCTGGATTCAGGACAGGCCAGTAGCTCGAATGCATATTGAGCCAGTGGTCCATCCTCAAGACCCAGTAACTCAGTGGATGCTCAGTTGGAAAGGTCTCCATGTCTGCTCTTGCTCCTAGATATTCCTGTACCATATAATGCAGATGCTGCCGATGGTTGCTTGAACCTATCGGCCCTGGGTGCTGAGGACTGAAGAATTGTTTAACCACTTCAGCCCCGGACAGATTTCCCACTTTGGGACCAGAGCACTTTTTGCGATTCGGCACTGCTCCGCTTTAACTGAGAATTGCGCGGTCGTGCGACATTGTACCCAAATTAAATTTGCGTCATTTTTTTCCCCACAAATAAAGCTTTCTTTTGGTGGTATTTGATCCCCTCTGTGTCATTTCTGATCACTGCTATAAACAAAAGAAGAGCGACAATTTTACAAAAAAGCCAATATTTCTTACTTTTTGCTAAAATACATATCCAAAAAAAAAATATAAAAAAACATTTTTTTCATCGGTTTTGGCCAATTTATATTCTTCCTCATATTTCTGGTAAAAAAAACGCAGTTGGCGTTTATTGATTGGTTTGCGCAAAAGTTGCCGCGTTTAGGAATGATGAGAATTAATTTATGGGGTGTTTATTTTTTTAATATTTTACTAGTAATGGCAGCGATCTGTGATTTTTAGCAGTACTGTGATATTGCGGCGGACATGGCGGACCATTTTGACACTTTTTTGGGACCATTGCCATTTATGCAGCGATCATTTCTATGAAAATGCATTGATTACTGTGTAAATGCCATTGGCAGTGAAGGGGTTAACCTGGGGGGCACTCTAAGGGTTAGCTGTGTTCTCTCAGTGTGTTCTAACTGTATGGGGGCTGGGCTGGCAGGGGGAGGGGAGTGATCACGGCTCCCATATACAGGGAGCCTGTGATCACATCCCTTCCCCCTCTGTCAGAACGGAGATCCGTGTTTACATACATGGACCTCTGTTCTCTCACTGTGGGGGGGAGCCATCACGGGTAGCAAGTGGAGATTGAGTCCACCTTACCCACTCCCTGGCTCCCCCGGGAACACAGTGAGCACGCGAGCACAATCTTGCCGCCTTCAGGTCGGCGGGCGGTTGGCAACTGCTTAAAGGCATCGGTCAGCTGGCCACCTTCTCCACCGCTCTTCCTCTGACCAAAGGAAGCCTCAGAAACACTTTGTCTAGCAGCAGGAAATGGTAACCTTCCAGGATCTGGAAAGGCGTTGCACAAACTTTTCTTTAAGGTATCCTGAAGATGTTTCATCCTCTGCTCCCTCTTCGAAGGCAGGATGAGCTCTGCAACTTTACCCTTGTATGGTGGATCAAGAAGGGTTGCCAGCCAGTAATGATTCCTCTCCTTGATACCACGAACTCTGGGGTCTTTTTGCAGGCTTTGCAGAATCAGGGAGGCCATGCAGCGTAAGTATGAGCATACATGAGAGTCCTATGGGTCACTGAGGTTGACATTGTCAGGAACTACCTCCTCTCAGCCACGTACAACTCCTTTGGTTTCTGGGGACTGAAAACCATCCCTTGAAGACTGCTGCGGGTTATCCTCTACATCCATGCTGACACAATCCTGCTCCTCCTCTTGTTCCTGTGTGTTTAGCAGCCCTGCAGGAATGCTATCTGCATAAATAGGGCCTTGAGAGGAAAGGAAGTTCTTCTATTCCTACCGCTGTTCTGCCTCAAGTGTCCTGTACATGGTTCCATGAAG
The DNA here is from genome assembly GCA_018402905.1 of Glandirana rugosa. Classification (NCBI taxonomy): domain Eukaryota; kingdom Metazoa; phylum Chordata; class Amphibia; order Anura; family Ranidae; genus Glandirana; species Glandirana rugosa. The sequence continues at coordinate 169,154 of BLSH010235367.1, read as the reverse complement.
CGTGTGCTCCAGCAGAAAGACTAGAGGGACGGTGTCACTGATGCATGCATTTTTGCTGCTCACCATCCTTGTGGCCTCCACAAATGGTGACAGGACAGTGCATGCATCCTTGATCAGTAGCCACTGGTCTGGCAAAAAGAAGCCAAGCTCCCCTGAGCCTGTCCTGGTGCCATAATCCCACAGGTACTCATTGATGGCCCTATGGTGTGCATGCAGCCACTGCAGCATTGCCAATGTTGAGTTCCACCTGGTGGACATGTCACAAATGAGGCAGTTGGTGGGCAGGTTGAATTCCTGCTGAATGTCAGTCAGCCAAGCACTGGCATTGTATGACCACCAGAAATGACCACAGGCATATCTGGTAAGCCTGGGTACCTGGTCAATAAACGCTGCACCACCAAATTCAGGACGTGTGCCAAGCATGGAACATGGGTCAAGTGTCCCTGTTAGAGGGCAGAGAGAAGTTTGATGCCATTGTCGCATACAAGCATTCCTGGCTCAAGCTGCCGTGGCATCAACCACCTCTGAGCTTGCCCTCGCAGAGCTGACAGAATTTCTGCCCCTGTGACAGACCACCTAAAGCACTGCATGCCATCTTTTAGCCTGACTGCTTGTGTAGTCCCTTGAACGCTTAGGGAGAACTGTTAGTTCAGAGGACACTGCTGCAGAAGAGGCCACAGAGGAAGAAGAAGAGGAGGGGTGGAGGAAGCAGATGTGGCAGAATCACCACCATTTTTTGGATGAGTGGTGGCAGAACTAGCTCCAACACTGAACCTTGTCTTGCATCCTTCCCAGCTGCCAGCAGAGTTATCCAGTGTGCCTTGAAGGAAAGGTAACGTCCCAGACTATGCCTGCTGGACCATGAGTCAGTGGTATTATGAACCTTGTTGCTGACCGCCCTGTCCAAGGAGGCCAAAACATTGCCTTCCACACGATGTTAGAGAGCTGGAATGGCCTTACATGAAAAAAAATGTCTTTTTGGAACCTGCCGCTGTGGTACAGCACATTCCACAAATTCACGGAAAGGAGCAGAGTCTACCAACTGAAAAGGCCGCAGTTGTAGTGCGCGCAATTTGGCCAAGTTAGCATTTAGATGCTGAGCATGTGGATGGATGGGACAGTATTTTTTTTACAGTTCAGAATCTGGGGTAGGGAAATTTGCCTGCTGAAATCAACTGGTGGTGTACTGCTAGCAGATTGGCTGTGAGTACAGTGCAGGATTTTGAGAGGACTGGAGGTATAGTAGGGGTTGAGATCACAGATGAGTATCAAAGAGAAGTCTACTTTGCTTTATGGTGGACTGCATGGCAGGTCGTCATATGTCTTGTCAAGTATGTGGTGCCCAAGCGGCTGCTGTTCTGGCCATGCTTGATCCGCTTCAGACATAGTTTATGCCGAAATTGTACGACCTTAGCTGATTCGCAATCAACAAATTAACCTATAGCTTTTGTTTCTAACTTTGGACATAATTATAGGTCCTTCGAACGTATTATAAGAAAACATTGGCCTATCCAGTTACAGGATGCCACTCTATCTAAATTAGTTCTGAGCAAACCTAAATTCATTTACAAAAGATCTTCCAATTTAAGAAATAGACTGGCCCCAAATGTGTATGACCCCCCAGTCAGGAAACCCACTTTCCTTGACATGAAAGGTTTTTTTCTACTGCAAACGATGTAAGGCCTACAGAACCGTCTCCCACAGCACAAAGAAAGTTGAGAGGTTCACCTCTTACAGTACAGGTTATGAATACCAAATAATCTGTTTATGGAATCTGTTTTGAGATGTTATTCCCTCTCTTTCCCACACCAATTCCTTATTCAATCTCAGCATATCAAACAGATATTAAATTATATCTTTTTATTTTTTTATATTTGTATAATGGAAAATTTACTATCAGATACTTACCATAATTTTCCTTTCCTGATAGACTCCATGGCAGCATACGTGTGGGTAGGCTCCGCCTCCATAACTACCCTATAGGACTCTGCTCCCATAAATCTTTGCTCCTCCCTAACAACCGTGTTCCGTAACTAGCCTACTCCAGGCCTTTGAGTGGGAACTCCTGCTGCCATGGAGTCTATCAGGAAAGGAAAATTACGGTAAGTATCTGATAGTAAATTTTCCATTTTCCTGACAGACTCCATGGCAGCATACGTGTGGGAAATAACTCGCTACACACACGGGTGGGAATCTGCTGAGCAAAGAAAACTTTAATTAACATTCTCAAGGGATAGAACCTGAGCACCAAAATTAACAGAAGACAAGGCTGCAGGTTCCACACAATAGTGAGCCATAAATGTATTAATAGAGGACCAAGAGGCCGCCCTGCAAATCACATCAGGGGCCACATGCCGTGCTGCTGCCCATGATGTTGCGATGCTCCGGGTAGAGTGCGCCGTCACTGCCTCTGGAGGAGCCAACCCCTTCTCTTTATAAGCCCGTTGAATGGTCTGGACAATCCAGGAGGCTATTGATCTGCTTGAGCCTCTAAACCCTTTATTTTTCCCATACATGAGGACAAAAAGATGTTCCGTCCGCCGAAAAGGAGCTGTGGCTTCTAGGTAAAGCTTTAGGGACTGCCCCACATCCAGTGGGTGAATTTCAGAACTGTCTGACCTCTTCAGAGTGGGGAGTACAACTTCTTGGTTTTCGTGGAATACAGAGGTTACCTTGGGTCTTGAACCTAGCATAGGTACCAGAACCACCCTATCAGGGAAGAAGGTTATAAAGGGTTCTTTTGACCCAAAATTGCTGATCTCAGAAACTCTCTTAGCTGAAGAGATTGCCACCAGGAAGGCAGTCTTGAGTGTAAGGTCCTTCAGCGTCGGTGGACTACTTGGGTCTAAGTTAAACTGCGACAGGGAATCCAAGACAAACGGCAAATCCCATTTTGGAAATCTTGGCTTCCTTTGAGGCCTCAGCCTAGCCGCCCCTTTGAAAAATTGGCGTATAAGAGTGTTTTTAGCCCACAAGACTCCCGAAAAAGCTGAGATAGCTGAAACTTGGACTCTTAGCGAACTGACAGATAAAGATAAGTCGAGGCCAGTTTGCAGAAAACTAAGAACGTCCGAGACTGATAGGGCATCTCCAGTGCTATTTCTGGAAGACACATGATCCATGAACTTCGCCCACTAAACCCGCTTCAAGTACCTAGTACACAGAAGGTCTTTATCGTGACCTCTACGGGATAGTCAGAGCCTGCAAG
>BLSH010235367.1:141799-152949 GCA_018402905.1 Glandirana rugosa | reverse complement strand
GATAAGGAGGGTGACTGGTGTCAGTGGGAGGAATAGACAGGCCCAACATTGGTGTCAGTGGGAGGAATAGACAGGCCCAACATTGGTGTCAGTGGGAGGAATAGATAGGCCCAACATTGGTGTCAGTGGGAGGAATAGATAGGCCCAACATTGGTGTCAGTGGGAGGAATAGACAGGCCCAACATTGGTGTCAGTGGGAGGAATAGACAGGCCCAACATTGGTGTCAGTGGGAGGAATAGACAGGCCCAACATTGGTGTCAGTGGGAGGAATAGTGGTCCAACATTGGTGTCAGTGGGAGGAATAGACAGGCACAATATTGGTGTCAGTGGGAGGAATAGACAGGCCTCAGGAGGACCGCCAGCCAGGTGCTAGTTAGTGTTACTAGTCCACCTGGGCTGGCACTGGCAGACAGACAGTCACAGTCACTGAGCTAACTCTGAAAAAAAACTTACTCTGCTGGGTTGGCAGACACTGCTCGCTCCTCCAACCCAGTGACAGTCTCCACAGTCTCCAGTCAGCACAGCAGCACCTCTTCTTCTTCCATCCCAGGTGGCCCCGCACTCAACACCGCGACCGCGCTGGCTGAAACACAAGCAAGGTCTCTCTCCCAAAGGCGCCAGAGCTGACCAGCCCCTCCCTCTGAGATCACTCCGCACGCTGAGGAGACTCCAGGAGGACGAGTGGGCGGCGCCACGCTCCCTGGCCGACCTAATACAGCCTAGGAGGACAGGATACAGTGTGGAAAAAAAGCGATAGTTTAAAAAAAAAAGTCTGCGGTGGCGGCGGACATTGCAGGCCGTCCTGTCAGACACTTGTGTCGGGCAGCGGACACCTTGCCAACCCCTGCCCCCAGCCCGACTTCATACAAGGAAAAATAAAAATCATCAGCGGGCTGCCGCCGGCCATTTTGCATGGAAGTTAGGGCAGCCTGGGGGGAAAATGCTACCCTGCCCCCCGGCCCAGCCCGCCCCTGCTGTATACCCTATCTGGGACCCTGTATACCATATGTGGGACCCTGTATACCCTATCTGGTGACTGTATACCCTATCTGGTGACTGTATACCCTATCTGGGGCCCTGTATACCCCTATCTGGTGACTGTATACCCTATCTGGAACCATATATACCCATATCTGGTGACTGTTTACCCTATCCTGGACCCTGTATACCCCTATCTGGTGATTGTATACCCTATCTGGGACCCTGTATACCCTATCTGGGACCCTGTATACCCCTATCTGGGTCACTATATACGCTATCTGGGACTCTGTATACCCTATCTGGTGACTGTATACCCTATCTGGGACCCTGTATACCCTATCTGGTGACTGTATACCCTATCTGGGACCCTGTATACCCTATCTGGTGACTGAATACCCTATCTGGGACCCTGTATACCCTATCTGGTGACTGAATACCCTATCTGTGACCCTGTATACCTTATGTGGGACCCTGTATACCCCTATCTGGTGACTGTATACCCTATCTGGGACCTTGTATACCCTATCTGGGACCCTGTATACCCCTCTCTGGTGACTGTATACCCTATCTGGGACCCTGTATACCCCTATCTGGTGACTGCATAGCCTATCTGAGACCATATATACCCCTATCTGGTGACTGTATACCCTATCTTAGACCCTGTATACCCCATCTGGTGACTGTATACCCTATCTGGAACCCTGTATACCCTATCCGGGACCCTGTATACCCTATCTGGTGACTATACCTCTATCTGGTGACTGTATACCCTATCTGGGGCTCTGTATACCCTATCTGGGATCGTATATACCCCTATCTGTTCGCTGTATACCCTATCTGGGACCCTGTATACCCCTATCTGGTGACTGTATACCCTATCTGGGACCCTGTATACCCTATCTGGGACCCTGTATACCCTATATGGGGCTCTGTATACCCTATATGGGGCTCTGTATACCCTATCTGGGACCCTGTATACCGTATCTGGGGCTCTGTATACCGTATCTGGGACTCTGTATACCCTATCTGTGACTCTGTATACCCTATCTGGGGCTCTGTATACCCTATCTGGTGACTGTACACCCTATCTGGGACCCTGTATACCCTATCTGGGGCTCTGTATACCCTATCTGGGACCCTGTATACCCTTATCTGGTGGCAGTATACCCTATCTGGGACCCTGTATACCCTTATATGGTGACTGTATACCCTATCTGGGACCCTGTATACCCTATCTGGTGACTGTATACCCTATCTGGGACCCTGTATACCATATGTGGGACCCTGTATACCCCTGTCTGGTGACTGTATACCCTATCTGGGACCGTGTATACCCTATCTGGGACCCTGTATACCCCTTTCTGGTGACTGTATACCCTATCTGGGACCCTGTATACCCTATCTGGGGATCTGTATACCCTATCTGGGACCTGTATACCCTATCTGTTGACTGTATACCCTATCTGGGGCCCTGTATACCCCTATCTGGTGACTGTATACCCTATCTGGAACCATATATACCCATATCTGGTGACTGTTTACCCTATCCTGGACCCTGTATACCCCTATCTGGTGATTGTATACCCTATCTGGGACCCTGTATACCCCATCTGGGACCCTGTATACCCTTATCTGGTGACTTTATACCCTGTATGGGACCCTGTATACACCTATCTGGGTCACTATATACGCTATCTGGGACTCTGTATACCCTATCTGGTGACTGTATACCCTATCTGGGACCCTGTATACCCTTATCTGGTGACTGTATACCCTATCTGGGACCCTGCATACCCCTATCTGGGACCCTGTATACCCTATCTGGTGACTGAATACCCTATCTGTGACCCTGTATACCTTATGTGGGACCCTGTATACCCCTATCTGGTGACTGTATACCCTATCTGGGACCTTGTATACCCTATCTGGGACCCTGTATACCCCTCTCTGGTGACTGTATACCCTATCTGGGACCCTGTATACCCCTATCTGGTGACTGCATAGCCTATCTGAGACCATATATACCCCTATCTGGTGACTGTATTCCCTATCTTAGACCCTGTATACCCCATCTGGTGACTGTATACCCTATCTGGAACCCTGTATACCCTATCCGGGACCCTGTATACCCTATCTGGTGACTATACCTCTATCTGGTGACTGTATACCCTATCTGGGGCTCTGTATACCCTATCTGGGATCGTATATACACCCCTATCTGTTCGCTGTATACCCTATCTGGGACCCTGTATACCCCTATCTGGTGACTGTATACCCTATCTGGGACCCTGTATACCCTATCTGGGACCCTGTATACCCTATATGGGGCTCTGTATACCCTCTCTGGGACCCTGTATACCCTATCTGGGGCTCTGTATACCGTATCTGGGACTCTGTATACCCTATCTGTGACTCTGTATACCCTATCTGGGGCTCTGTATACCCTATCTGGTGACTGTACACCCTATCTGGGACCCTGTATACCCTATCTGGGGCTCTGTATACCCTATCTGGGACCCTGTATACCCTTATCTGGTGGCAGTATACCCTATCTGGGACCCTGTATACCCTATCTGGTGACTGTATACTGCTATCGGGGGCTCTGTATACTGCTATCTGGGGCTCTGTATACTGCTATATGGTGATTCTATATACCCCTATCTGGTGACTGTGACTCTGTATACTGCTATCTGGGGCTCTGTATACTGCTATCTGGGGCTCTGTATACTGCTATATGGTGACTCTGTATACTGCTATATGGTGACTCTGTATACTGCTATCTGGTGATCTGTAAGTGTATACTGCTATCTGGTGACTCTGTATACTCCTATCTGATGATGCTGTATACCACTATCTGGTGATGCAGTATACCCTATCTGGTGATGCTGGGCTGTATACTCCTGACACAAGGGGTGGAAACAATAAGGGGTGGGGCTTATGAGAAGTGGGAGGGACCAAAAAGGAAGGGCGGGGTCTGGCACCCCCCATCCTAAAATTTCACCAGCCACCACAGAGTGTGTATATACAGTGGTGTATATAGAGGGTCCTGAAAACCAATTCATTGGGGCATCCCACAGTTATCCTTTTCCCCATCCAAGTTAATCCCCTAAATAAAACAACAAAAACCCAGTGCCGGCCTGTTCCGTGACTGGGAATGTGTGAGATACGGTGTGATTGAGGGCAGCAGAAAGTGAACCACAACTACCAGCCACCCCTGAGGGGCACATAGCTACATACCTTTTTCCTAATTGATATACTGTATCTAAGGAGTTGGCCTGCCTCACAGGGCTTGATTTGTTTTAAAAGGTGTGCGGTTTTGGGATACTAAAGCGGACAATAAACCATAAGAATTTTATCAGAAAATGTTTGTTTTCCAAACGTTCATTCATTTCATTTTGTAATGGTTAGAGAGGTTAAAATGATAAAAGAAAATTTAAAGGAGTAGGATGGAAAATTTTTCTCGAACAAATGAAATTTTAACTGAGAATATGGTTTTTGTTCAAGAATAAATGTAAATATTGTAATGTTTGCATTCTAGGCGCAAAAGAAACCTGCTTAATACGTCCATTCAACTTACAGGTCTAGACAAAATTTTTAAGGGGTGTGAAAGTAAATTAGTTGACTTGATGGCAAGATCAAATGCTCTAATAATGATTTTTCAGAATTTTCATACAAAAAAAGTTACTGATGTATGGCCAGCTTAAGTGGTATAAAACCCAAAACCAAACATGTATTATATTACAGCTTAAAATTCTTAGATGTGGTGGCTTTTCTTTTTTCACTTGGTGCTTCTGCTAGTAGGTCTGTTGTTATTTTTAAATTCTTTAACATACTAAGCTGGCATAAAAGTGGCGGTTGGAGGATTGAGATTAACCATTTACCACTAAAATGGGGCTTACAATGGTCAACTTTTATTCAATAATGTAAAACTTTTATCCCAAAAAGAAAGAAAAACTGTTTGCTGTAACTGTCGCGCTGAGGTCGCCCCGAAAATAGTGCAGGAACTTTTTTTCTAAGTCGGAGCGAAGCGACCTGCTCCTTTTAGAACAATTCAATTGCACTGCATTGAGGCGACTCAAGTCGCCTGGCAAGTCGCCTAGGTGTGAACCGGCCCTAACTCCTTATACTTAGACAAACTAAGTAAAAGGAAAACAATAAATCCCAAAACATATATAAATTAAAAAAACTTGGGGCAGACTCAAAGAACCACTTGGTCTTCTTTCTGCCAACACTCTTCTATTTTTCGACATTTCTTAAAAAGTGTTAGTTGGTTTTCGACTTTAATATGTTAGTCAAGTCCATCTAAATCTGATAGTGTATGGGCGGGGCTTAACACACCCAGTTGCAGGGACCTAGACCAAGCCCTTGCTCGTGCACCCAGTAGCAGACTAAGGGCCGGTTCACACTTCCGCGGCGCGATGCGGCGCCTGAGGCGATCTCAAGGCGGCTTGCGAGGAGACTTCTATCATAGAAGTCAATGCAAGCCGCCTGAGATCGCCCTGAAAATAGTGCAGGGACCATTTTTCTAAGGCGGAGCGAAGCGATTCGCTCCTATTAGAACGGTTCCATTTGCACAGCATTGAGGCGAATTGTCAGGCGACTCAAGTCGCCTGACAATTCGCCTAGATGTGAACGGGCCACGAAGTCGCGCCGCATCGCGCTGCGGAAGTGTGAACCAGCCCTAAGACTGTGATCACGTGAAATTAGCATTAAGGTAGCGCTCTGAAAGTCCATTACAGTCCTTAGCACGGCAAGAGTCCACAATTGGTAGAAAATTGCTTTCAATCACAGCCAGTGAGCCAATGAGGAGAGAGAAGGGTGGGGCCGAGATGTGTCTCTCTGTGTGTGAATGTCAAACAAATTCAAAGGGATTTCCAAGCTCAAACTTACCAACCAGCCAGCGACCAAATAAACCGACCTGCACTAAGAACAGGGGTTTAGTCTGCACACATTTGCAAATACATGCTTAAGCTACTAAGTCCCATCAAGACACTCTGTGTGTGAATGGACATGCAGAGCCACAGCTCAGGAACAAGCCTGCTTGGGTGCCCCCATTGCAAGCTGCTTGCTCTGGGGTCACTCAGCAGGAGGGAGGAGCCAAGAGTGCTGGCGAGGGACCCGAGAAGAGGAGGATGTGGGCTGCTCTGTACAAAACTTCTGCACAGAGCAGGTAAGAATGCCATGTTTGTTATTAAAATAAAAAGAGAGGCTTTAAAGTGTTACTAAACCCAGCACCCTACATTCACTATATCTGGTCTTAATTCCGTAAATAAAAAATTGCTAAAACCTTTTCTCATCAGCAGAGTGACTTTTATTAATGTCCAGCACAGCACTGATTAAAGCTTGTAGGAGAATTTTTAATTCTCATCTGAGTGTCCTATGAGGCTGCATGACCCCTGACCCTCTGTCTGGACTGTGCTGATTGGCCCTGTGCCAATCACACGCACCCTCCCAATAAAGAAGAAAAACTCTCTAGCAATATACACCAAACTGAGCATGTGCAGAGTGCCCCAAAGGCTCTGACTGGATGGGGGACTGTGGAAGAAGAGGAAGATCAGAGAAGACAGGATCAAACAGCTTTTTTGCAAAATGCTGAGGATTAACCCCTTAGGTTCCACAGTGAGTATAACAAGCATGCTTTACTGCATATACAGACTGATATTACTGTTGAGGGTTCAGTAACACTTTAATATCACTTTAATGAGGTTGAATTTGAATCCCTTATAGTGGGGATTGTATTTCTGATGGTTTATCTGAGCTTTGGAGAAACTATAAGTTATAGTACTATATTCAATAAACTAAGCAATAAAAAACCACTGTTAACCGAAACGTGATCACAAAATAAATTGTATATCTGCCAGAAACATACCTCCCAAGTTTTTGAGATGGGAGCGAGGGACACCTATTAGCAAATGTATGTAGGCATAGGACACACCCCCTGCCATGCCCGCTTAAAGGAGAATTATACAACAAATAATTTGTTAAACCCACAAGTGCTTCATTTTACCACTGCTATTCCTTTATATTAGCTTTTGAAATTTACAAATGCAGCAATTTAGAAATTGGATGAAAGGTTTAGCACTGGGAAACACTTTTTCAAAGATAAATAGTGCATGATATATACAACTATATACTGTAGATCACACCAAAATGAGGGACAAATGAGGAGGACAGAGGGACTTTGTTCCAAATCAGGGACAGCCCCTCGAAATCGGGGACAGTTGGGAGCTATGCAGAAAGGTGCCACTTGGGATCCTCAGACTATGACAAGAAAGTAGGCTTGATTTTTTACCAGCAGTACCGGCTTTTTCAAAGGGTCCCACTGGCCGACAAATTGACTCTGGATAAACCATGGTAAATCCCCCAACAAGGGATGGTTCTGAAGCTTTGAACACTCCATTCCCAAAAAGGATTAAAAAAGGAACCAAAAATACATGAGTAATACCAATAATAAAACCACTTGCTGGATAAACCATCTGCTTGATAAATAAGAAAGATATTAGTGGACTTGTAAGGTAGCTACCTCTACATACAGCATAGCACATGTAATACTATAAACACCCAATAATACACCAACAAATAAAATGGTGAATGGCTTATGCTTTTTGATATATGTATTGCATATGATTTTAGGGAAGGTTTTAGTCCCCATTGACATCTGTGCAATGCTTTTTTTGCACTTTTGTTGCATGACAGCCCAGTCACTTGAGAGGGGGTTCCCTATGCATGACAAATGCACTAAAGTAGCTCCTGCTTTTTTTTTTTTGGCTGTGAGTCTTCCATGTTTTTGTATGTCCTAGCCTCATTTGGGGAGCCATTAGAAATATTGGCACCACAAGCGCTTTTTTGTGCATTTTTGGCATGTTTCCGGAAACATACGCAGTAAGGCATTTTTCTGCATGTATTCCCAAAGCCCGAAGGTGTGATTGGGCCCTTATTATATACAAAGAAAAGGATGCTTTATTTTTTGAGCACTTAGCGAATACTGATTCATAGATATACATTATGTATACCTTTTAGTAAAGTAGAATATATCTGTTATGTAGTGAAGGCATAACGAATGGTAACATACAATTTATTGTGGTTTCTGATGAAAAAGTTATACCAAGAAAAACATTTTCCCCTTTTCATGCCACAATCAAAGCCTTTGTCTTCAGATGGCATTCCCTTCTGTTTATCAAAAGAACCCTTGACGTATTCTCAGTATTCATCTCATTTTACTTGACATGCATCAAAGAAGCCTCAACACGAGAGTTAACAAACTATAAGGTTTTGATTTTCCTGTGATTCCAGAGGATATTTTGAAGACTGTAGAGGAAAAACAAGACATACGTTATGGAAGCCAAGCGGCAATGCCCAGTTCCCAAAGCATAACACTAGAGGTCACAGACAGGAGCTACATCCTAATTTGTGGTTATGGGTGGCCCAATATATACAGCGGTCTTAGCCTTCAATATTCAGAACTGAAGAAGTGGTCACATTGGCAGAACCAAAATATCATATCTAAGTAAAAATTACTGAAGCTTGTATACTGTACTTATTAAGTGCACTGCCAAGCTGTTTGGCAGGAAATTATGTTTCCATCTTGCTAATAATATTTAACTTTAATGTGAAATTTCTGGCAAATACAGTATTGAAAGGGTAACTCCACTTTCATGGGGAAAAAAATAGTAAATAAATAAAAAATAATATAGCGTGTACAATTGCGATACAAGTCATATTGTAATTGAATGTTATTAAAAATCTTCCTTTTAAAGCTGCAGCCACTGTCATTTTCAATAAATGCAGTGCAATATGGCTACTTGGAGTTGTTCTGTACACAGAATGTGTACTGACCACTCCCCAGAAACATCATTTTCTGCTTGTGTGATTGGCTCACCAATTTTCCCAGAGGTCTACCTAAAATTCAAGTCAGATTTCAGGCATCCCCTGCAACAAAAATGTCATTTTTGGTGAGATACTTCCAGTAAGAACACGTCTAAAGGGATGGAGGCCCAGCAGATTTCCTCATTAGTGCTCTGCAGCTGCACATCGATAGATAATTATGAAAGCACTCCTATTAGACCCACTCAGCACAGGGGCAAAGAGAAACAGGGATTTCTTCGGAATAACAAGGTAGGAATCTGCAACAAAGGTTGTTGTAATCCTTGCAATGTATATAGATCACCCAGAGGGGGATGTTTTTTTTCTCAACAAAAGTGGAGTTACTCTTTAAAGGAAACCTATAATGATAGTAAAATGAAAGATGTCATTGCTGACCTCTCCTTCTGAAAATACAAGTTGTCTGGTTGCTTTGCAGTTCCAGTGGCTTCATTGCTTTCTTGGGCATTAGAGAGTATGTTTACCCCCAAAAAATAAATATCCTGTTCCCTTAAAGCATGTTATACAGCACAGTGTTTGTGCTGTGTAATTTGGCCCCTTGTAACACCTGGCTGATCCTGCCTGGCTATACCCTCCCCCCGTAAACTGACTCTGATATATCATGGCTGCCGAGCTGTGACATCGGCGTCATCCGTACGTGTCTCCGTCATCCGCAGCCTGCTCTGTGTCTCCTGTGTGCTCTCCCCCATCCCCTCTCTGCCTGACAGCTCCGTGTCCCCCTCCTGTCCTGCTGCTCAAAGAACAGTTTTTTAATATAATCCTCTCTGGTTTTTATTATAATGGCCTGCTGCGACTGTGCTTTATGAAAATAATGCTGTATATACCTAGTTTACAGAGTGCTGATCTGCGCTCATCCCTTCTCTCCTCTCTCTTCCCGACAGATGCAGCGTCGGGCCGCCTCTCTCCTCCTCCACTCCTGACTGACGTCAGCGGGGGATCCTCAACCCCGCCCACTGCATCTGTCGGGAAGAGAGAGGAGAGAAGCGGCGGGTCCATCAGCGCAGATCAGTACTTTGTAAACAAGGTATATACAGCAGTATTTTCATAAAGCACAGTCACAGGGGGCCATTATAATAACATACAGAGATTATGACAAATGACATTGGTGGGTTAACAACCACTTTAACCTGAAACAAGTGGGGAGATCAATGTTCTGGCTTCACTCGCTTTCTTTCTAATCTTCATGTTTCTTCTGGGCCGGTCAGTGGCTCAAAGGTCCTATTGGTTGAGCCATATGGACTTGTTTCTTTTTTAACCTGACTAACTATGTAAAATAGTGACAGCTGTGCAGCCAATGTTTTTGGAAGGGAGGATATCAATGGCAACGCCAGTATTTACATCACTGAAATTTTCATAAATGTGTATTTTTTATACAAAATACTCACTTTAAACCAGTTATTCGTTAATAAAAGTGATTTAACTGTATTTTAAAGTGTATCCAAATGCAAGAACAATTTTTTTAGTGTATATTGTAGCTCACAGAATATAGACATGGTGGATGCAATAGTTTTGGTTTTTTTTTAAGCCTTTTTGTTTTATTTTTACCTGGTGACCATTTCAGTAACACACTTCTTGTCATAGGGTGACAGAGCTCACTTAGACCTATGCATTTTTAGTGCTTTTTGTATTTTGCAGATTTGCACTACAGTCCATCTAACATGGTCTCCTATGGAACACGTTCTGTAGTGCAAATCTGCAAAATGCAAAAAGCACTAAGAATGCGTAACTGTGAATCAGGCCTTACTGTACTGTATGTATGGAGGAACAGTGTGTTGTTATCCTAGGTCATTGTCCATCTGCACTGTGAAGCGCCGTCCAATGAGTTCTGAAGCATTTGGCTGAATATGAGCAGATAATATTGTCCAAAACACTTCAGAATTCATCCTGCTGCTTTTGTCAGCAGTCACATCATCAATAAATACAAGAGAACCAGTTCCATTGGCAGCCATACATGCCCACGCCATGACACTACCACCACCATGCTTCACTGATGAGGTGGACCTGACATCACGTTTAGACGTTTTATGTTTTTCGTGATTTTTACGTATCCAGATTCACTCGAGACAGTGGGATACTGTTCTTCACACAATGACTTTACCAGTGGTCCATTTTTATTTTGTTTTTCCGAATTTTTTTTTGGTTTTGATAACGTAGGTGGTACAGATATAAGACACTCGATGTTATATGTGATTTTTTTAACAAGAACGTAAACCTATGTGAAATTTTATGTCAATTTAGTGAAAATAATTGCTTATTGACCAAATTTCACTCATAAAACATATTTTTT
>BLSH010235367.1:91171-108843 GCA_018402905.1 Glandirana rugosa | reverse complement strand
AATGGCCGCATAACATTTTTATGCGGCCGTTCCACCTGAGGGGTAGGATTCACCTACATTATAATGCAGGAGAACAAAAGCGGCGAAACGCCCGGGAGTCCCCGGGCGTAGCGCCGCTAGCCCCTGGCCGGCACAGGGAGCCCTGGGGCCGGAAGGCACTAACCCCATTTCTCGGTTATTTTAACCGAGAAATGGCGCACTGGCCGACACAGGATAGTGTCGGCCAGTGACTGTAGTTTCCGCTGACTCGCCGCACGTGCGGCGGGCGCGCGCGGGGTCCCCCGCGCGTCGCGCCGCTAGTGGCTCTTTACCGTGATCGGGGTCGGGCATTGTCCGAGGGACAAGCCCGCCCCCCGATCGCCGCGCTGCGCGCCCCCTGGGGCGCGCGCGGGCGGCGTGCACGCCGCTCAGTCGCCTTTGATGTCAGTGACCGGCTGTGATAGGACACAGCCGGTCACGCGGTAAAGAGCCAATTTTATTGGCTCTTTACCCCAATCACGGAAGGCCGGGGTCCCGAGGGACACGGCCGGTCCCCGATCGCCGCGATGCGGGCCCCTGAGGGCCCGCAAAGCGGCGAAAACAAGAGGACGTAATATTACATCCACTTAGGATGGGGAGTCCACCTTGCCGGCGTATTTTTACAATACGCCGGTAAGGAAGTGGTTAAACATCTCATTTGCATATCTTGGTGTGCGCGGACTTTTACCTATATTTACTGTCGGACAACTCAGAGGTATTGGTTGAGGAACCAATGGACATAGAAATGGTTAAAGAAATTGGTGTGCAAAAATGTGGCGAAAAATGTTTGTTGGTAGGACAGTCGCTATTGGAGTGTTTGACAACAGGGGGTGATGTGAAACTATGGGATGGTCCCTTGGGGAATAACTGCTTGCCTGTAGGTGGTCTGTCACGGATGTACCTGATCCTGAAGCCGAAATGCTGAGAGGGACCCCCTTGCGGCTAAACACAGTTTACCCCTGAGGATGATACAGGAGGTACGGTGCGCAGAGAAGCATGGGTTACCAACAGCAGGGGGGGACTTGACCCGAAGGACCGGAACAACGATGAATGCCTGGCAGGGTTGCACGTCAGCACTGCGGGTGGAGCTTGGCAACCGGAACAGAGAGATCAGGAGGACAAGCCGGTTCATGTACGGGTGATCAGCAGTGGGAAGAAGGATACCAGTAGCAAGTCTGTTCAGCAAGCCAGGGGTCAACACAGGAGATCAGAAGCAGAGTCCTTAAAGCAGGCTGAAGTACCAACGTGGGAGAAGACAAGCCGTAGTCAAGAGCCGTGGTCAAAAGCCGGGGGAAGAAGAGCAGAAGCAGGTCCAAGGAGCAAGCCGGGTCACAAAAGCAATCACTGGAACAGAACACTGGTGCAGGTGCAGGAGAGAGACTGAAGACGATCCAGCGATTTGCTGCAGTCAGGGGTTGCCTTAAATAGGGCGGCCTCAGAGCTCATTGGTGCGCCGTGCGTCCTGCCTGCGTGTGCGTCATCCTGTTCTGCTGCGCAGGCGCACCAGCATACGAACGTTCCGATTGGAACGATTGTTCCGATAGCCACCAGCGTTCCGATTCCTATTGGAACGAACGTTCGGTATTTCATTGTTAATTCTCTGACATGGTCCCTCCACAGACACTGTCCTAACAAACCAGGGGATAAGAGGTCCCGATGACACTGACAATTTTGAGTTGAGTAATTCATTGCTGAAAGTTTCTATTGAGGTTAAACAGAAGGATGTGGTGTTAATCTCTGATGCACGGTTACCAAGGATAACCACACAGGGGTTAGTGAACCTGAGAAACAAATGATGTTGTTAGTGTTGAGTTAAGTAGTGAGAGAGGTCAGTCCCTGACAGGTGTCATGGAAGTGGGTCCCCAACAGTCCCAGGAGAGCAGGTCTGGGGGAGATTAAAAAAAAGGTAGAAGGAATAGTAGAAAAATTAGTGGGAGCCCACGGTTCAGGAAGAAGTGCTTGTGGAAGCACATTCGGAAGAAGATGTGGATGCGGAGTGCCCCTTTAGAAAGAAGGTTTGGCAGGTTAGGACATTTCTTATTGCATTCTTTGTAAAGTTGGAATGCTGATGATGACCCCTCAGTCTTCTATTTTTTGAAGGCGTTTATATGCAATTTTACGTTGGAGTTAAGCTACCCAGAACTTTTTTAGTTCTTTTGAATTTATTTCCCATTGGAATGCACTGGCATTTATTTAATATGCTCTTAAAGCACTCCCATTATTTCTCCGTGTTTTTTGTTCCTAAGATTTTGCCCCATTTAAAATCTTATAGAAAAGAATGTAATTTAGGGAAGTTGGTTCTTTTGAAATTCAGTGTTTTTGTATTAACAGTATTTCCTATTTCTGGGATTTATACTGAAATTAATTGACATGTGGTCGCTGTTTCCTAAGTTGCCCCGTACTTCCACATCCGCTATCAGGTCTGTATTGTTAGTTATCAGTAGGTCTAGTAACGCTTCGTTTCTTGTTGGTGCATTTACCATCTGACCCATGAAATTGTCCTGCAAGACATTTAGGAAATGGCCAGCCTTAGATGAATGAGCGGTTCCTTCCGATCAGTCTATATGTGGATAATTAAAACCCCCCATTATAATGACACTTTCCATCCTTTCCACCATTCCAAACTGTGATAGGAGGTCCGCCTCCCCCTCCTCTGTCTTGTTAGGGGGCCTATAGCATACTCCCAGTATTACTTTACCCTTGGTTTCCTCCCTTTGAAGCTCTACTCATAAAGATTTCACCTCCTCCCTTGCTCCCTTACTGATGTCATCCCTCACATTTACTTGCACATCATTCTTGCTATACAGGCATACACCTCCTGATTTTTTACCATCCCTATCTCTGCGAGATAGGGAATATCCTTGAATGATTGCCAACCAATCATGAGAGCTGTTAAACCAAGTCTCTGAAATTCCCACAAAATCTAAATACTCCTTGAACATCAACAGCTACAGTTCTCCCATTTTGTCAGCCAGACTTCTGGCATTAGTGAATAAGCCTTGTAGTTTTGCCCGGTCACATACTATCTCTTTATTGGATGTTTTGAGGCTGCAATTTGGATTTGTCAAGCTACTTACCTTGGGTTTAGGTACTCTAGTTACGCTACCACTAATACTACCCTCTGAAACTTGTTCCACGCTGGCTATCTCTACATCTGGACCCTCCCCCCCATTGCCTAGTTTAAAAGCCCCTCTAACTTTTCGGCCATCTTCTCTCCCAGCTGAACTGCACCCACCCCATTCAGGTGCAGTCTGTCCTTGCTAAGGAGCGGGTAACCAACAGAGAAGTCGGCCCAGTTCTCCAGGAACCCAAAACCCTCCTTTCTACTCCAGCTCCTCAGCCACTTGTTAATTTCCCTAATCTCCCACTGCCTCTGATGAGGCTCGAGGTACCGGTAGTTTTTCTGAGAATACTACCTTGGAGGTCCTATTCCTCAATTAAGTTCCTATGTCCCTAAAATAGTTTTTTAGGACGCTCCATCTTCCTCTGAATTTGTTCATTTTATTGTCAGCCCCATCGGCCCCTTATGTACTCACGTTCCCCTGGCTACTCTGCTACATTTTCTTCCCCCAGAGAGGAAGACCTGTGTAAGCTGTGAGTTGAGTTTCCACTAGTATGCAAAGCCTCTCCCTACCCCTATGTGACCCAAGTGGCCAATCCTCAAGTACCAGCGCTTTTATGCACAAGGGAGTGAGACATTTGTCCCTCAAACCCGAAACTACAAGGATTTCCTCTTCACTCCTGGTGGTAAAACAGAGGTGTGCGGGAGCTTAGGGAGAGAGTGTATGTGATGTTGGCAGGTGCTTTATGTTGTGCTGCAGTACAGCTACATTGCCTGATGCTGTTTAATGAGCTGGGTACCATTACAGTAAATGTCAAAACACCGACCTGGGGTACACTTGCTGTCCTGTCTTGTGATAGCACATGGCAAAACAACATTACTGCAATATATAAATAGGGAATAGACCCTAAAAACCTAACACAAATCACCTACTTCAGAACCATAATACTAACCCAACCTATCAGTCAAAGAGAAACCATTACCTTGCTCATACCAGTGGAAGTGACAGGTTTTTTTCCCCTACAACCTGCATATACTCACCCTGCCTGCACTCACTTGCAGCTAGTTACTCCTCGGTCACACTACCCAGTACTCCTGGGTATGGAGGAGCATCTGACCCGCTCCTCTGTGATGGTGCCCAGGTCTAGCAGCCAAGCACTGTCACTTGACCCAGGAAGTCCACTAGGCTCCTCTTGACTTCCTCTCTCTCTGCAATGCCGCTGCGGTTGAGCGCCACCTGCAGTGGAGAAAATAGACCACACCGCCCTACAGACAGCGTTAAAGTGATTGTAAAGCTTTGTTTTTGTTTTTTTTAAATAACAAACATGATATACTTACCTGCTCTGTGCAAGGGTTTTGCACAGAGCAGCCCTGATCCTCCTTTTCTGGGGTCTCCCAGCAGCACTCCTGGCTCCTCCTCTTCTCGAGTACCCCCACAGAGAGCCGCATTCTATGGGGGCACTCGTGTGGGCGCACTCCCGAGTCCTGCTGCTGTGTCCATTGACACAGAGAGCAGAACTTGGCCCTGCCCCCCAGCTCCAATGTCACTGGATTTGATTGACAGCAGCGGGAGCCAATGGCTCCCGCTGCTATCAATCTATCCAATGAGGACCCGAGACAGCAGCTGGAGCTGCAGTGTTCATCCCTGTCGCTGGGAAGATTGAGTTCAGGTAAGTATTAGGGGGGCTCTGGGGCGCTGCTGCAGCACAAAAGGTTTTTCAATGTAATGCATAGAATGCATTAGGGTGAAAAAATGTGAGGCTTTACAACCCCTTTAACTGGAATAACAGGAGCTGCATATATACTCTATTGTAATGAACAGGTTCACCTAGGAACATACAGCAAGGTGACCACTACACACAAACAGTAGCACGAACCTTGGGATTGTTAATACATAATTATATATGGCACTGTGATATCATCATTAGATAGCAACAGATCCCTACAACTTCTTTAACCCTTAAAAATGAGAAACAAGTATACTTGTCCTATATCACAGTTGTCTCCAAACTGTAGCCCCCAGTCCGGTTATGGCCCTTTACTTGCCTTTTATCCAGCCCTTGGGGCACCATTCCATCCACTGACACTAATGATGGGGTACTATTCCTCCCACAGACACCAATGATGGGGCACCATTCCTCCCACAGACACCAACGATGGGGCATTATTCCATCCACTGACATCAATGACGGGGCACCATTTCTCCCACAGACACCAATGATGGGGCACCATTCCTCCCACAGACATCAACGATGGGGCATTATTCCATCCATGACATCAATGACGGGGCACCATTTCTCCCACAGACACCAATGATGGGGCACCATTCCTCCCACAGACACCAATGATGGGGCACTATTCCTCCCACAGACATCAATGACGGGGCACCATTTCTCCCACAGACACCAATGATGGGGCACTATTCCTCCCACAGGCATCAATGACGGGGCACTATTCCTCCCACAGACATCAATGAAGGGGCACTATAACTCCCACAGACACCAATGAAGGGGCACTATTCCTCCCACAGACACCAATGAAGGGGCACTATTCCTTCCTTGAATATCAACAATGGGGCGCTATCCCTCCTACTATAATCAATGATGGGGCATTGTTTACTCCCACTGGCCACAGTCTGGCCACCCTATATTTTAAAGTACAATAAAATGGCCTTCTGTTCAGAAAGTTTGGAAAATCCGGTTATATTTAATTAAACTAGATCTAGTGATGAAATTTGTCATTATCAATAAACCTGCATTAGGCACACCTGTGACAATGAGGCACTGCAATCTGGAAAGACACATTATTTTATTTTCTGTCATATCCTCCATCTAATGCAGAAACATTGTCAAGCTTAAACCGTCCAATGTCTTAAGCCATTTCGCTCTGGGCTGTACTGCTGTTTAAATTGATATTTGCTCATTAAATATTGCATTTACTCTGGTGAATTATTCATTCCTTTGAATTTTTTTTCCTAGTAGTGGACATGTATTAATGCTCATTACAAAAAGGTAAACGTACAGTATTTGTCATTATCTTTTCAGTAACACATTAATTAGATGTAAATGAATAATGTTTGGAGATAACACGGCAGTTTTAGTCTGTGTAACTTTAGGCAACAATTACTCTGAGCCACTTACCCATACATAATCAGAATGAATTGTGTGTTTAAACATAGCCTCGCTAAAGAAAACAGATGATTATAAATGGTTCGATGACCAAGAATATTTCAAAGCATATTAAAATGGAAGGGTTCTTAAAGACGTTTTCTGATATGTTGCAGGATGGATTTTTTTCTGATCTTCATAATTTTCTTTGTATGATTATGTAAAGATTTCTTAAAGGAAAATGTATATAATTGTAGTGAGCATAAATGTTGACTTATTATTGCAAAGTGCTTCTGTTGCTAAAATCAATCTTGAAAATAGAGCTGCCCTTGCAAAGAAGACGTGGAATACTTAACCTCTCTTGGTGCCCACACCGCCAATTTCTGCAGTGAAACCGCCAGTTGAAAAAATACAGAATTCAAAAATCCAATGTGCAGAAAGCCGGACATAGATGGGTATAGTTTTGAATGAAAGTTTGTTCATTTTTCTAATCATTAGTAGGGTCAAATCAACATTCATTTTCAACCCCAGTGATGAAAAATGAGCAGGATGGAACATTTTTTCTCAAACTAGCGAATTTCTAACCATGTACAGTGTCTCACAAAAGTAAGTACACCCCTCACATCTTTGTAAATATTTTATTATATCTTTTCATGTGACAACACTGAAGAAATGACACTTTGCTTTGATGCAAAGTAGTGAGTGTACAGCTTGTATAGAAGTGTAAATATGCTGTCCCCGCAAAAATAACTCTACACACAGCCATTAATGTCTAAACCACTGGCAACAAAAGTGAGTACACCCCTAAGTGAAAATGTTCAAATTGGGCCCAACCTGTCAATATTTTGTGTGGCCGCCATTATTTTCCAGCCCTGCCTTAACCCTCTTGGGCATGGAGTTCACCGGAGCTTCTCAGGATGCCAGTGGAGTCCTCTTCCACTTCTCCATGATGACATCACGGAGCTGGTGGATGTAAGAGACCTTGCGCTCCTCCACCTTCGGTTTGAGGAAGCCCCACAGATGCTCAATAGGGTTTAGGTCTAAAGAGCTGCTTTAGCAAGGCAGTGGTCTTCTAGGGGGTGTGTTTGGGGTCGTTATGTTGGAATTCTGCCCAGCAACCCAGTCTCTGATGGGAGGTGATCATGCTCTACTTCAGTATGTCACAGTACATGGTTCCCTCAATGAACAGTAGCTCTCCAGTGCCAGCAGCACTCATGCAGCCCCAGACCATGACACTCTCACCACCATGCTTGACTGTAGGCAAACACACTTGTCTTTGTACTCCTCACCTGGTTGCCACCACACTTGCTTGACGTCATCTGAATCAAATACGTTTATCTTGGTCTCATCAGACACAGGACATGGTTCCAGTTATCTATGTCCTTAGTCTGCTTGTCTTCAACAAACAGTTTTTGGGCTTTATTGTGCATCATCTTTAGAAGAGGCTTCCGTCGAGGAAGACAGCCATGAAGACCAATTTGATGCAGTGTGTGGCATATGGTCTGAGCACTGACAGACTGACCCCCCACCCCTTCAACCGCTGCAGCAATGCTGGCAGCACTCATACGTTTATTTCCCAAAGACAACCTCTGGATATGACACTGAGCATGTGCACTCAACTTCTTTGGTCGACCATGGCAAGGCCTGTTCTGAGTGAAACCAGTCCTATTAAATCCATGTATGGTCTTTGCCACTGCGCTGCAGCTCAGTTTCAGGGTCTTGACAATCTTCTTATAGCCTAGGCCATTTTTATGTAGAGCAACAATTCTTTTTTTCAGATCCTCAGAGAGTTCTTTGACATGAGGTGCCATGATGAACTTCCAGTGACCAGTATGAGAGAGTGGGAGCGATAACACCAAATTTAACACACCTGCTCCCCATTCACACCTGAGACCTTGTAACACTAATGAGTCACAGGAGGGAAAATGGCTAATTGGGCCCATTTTGAACATTTTTTGTATTGTTGCCAGCGGTTTAGACATTAATGGCTGTGTGTTGAGTTATTTTGAGGGGACAGTAAATTTACACTGTTATACAAGCTGTACACTCACTACTTTACATTGTAGCAAAGTTTCATTTCTTCAGTGTTGTCACATGAAAAGATATAATAAAAAATTTAGGAAAGGGGTGTACTCACGTTTGTGAGATACTGTATGTGTTTTTTGTTTGGTAAAGTCTATTCATTCCAAAATTAAACGTTCAAAGCAAACATAATCTTTTGAACAACAAATGTTCTGAGAATTTTGGTACAACATTTCCTAAGACTTTTCCAAATAATTTTCATACCAAATCCTATCCATCTATGGTGAGCTTAAGATTTCTGATCATTGATGTTTGAAGAAGTAAGGAGAAACTACTGGCTGAACATTTCAACTTTCAAGAGCGTCAGATTCCTGCCTCTTCACACACATACGTTCAGTGTTTCACTCAACTGGATCCTAAAGCCGGCCATGCACCAGCAAAATTTAGTTTGAACGTTCATACGGGAATTCAGAAAAATTATTTTTCATAGCATTCCATTGTACCATTATGGACTTCACAAGATAAGTAAGAAAATCCTGAAAAATTTTGCTTGATTTCCATACCAATGTTTTAAATTCTACAACTGATTTCAGAATTCACATGCACATTACAATAAGTATGATTTTTTCCCCCAGAATGAAAACCACATTCAGTTAGAATTTTGATTATTCAAGAAAAAAATTTCATCCATCTCTTTTTATTTTCCTTGTCATTATGGTTAATTTGACCGTATTATTGAACACACCCCCAAAAAAATTTTTTCAAACTAAATTCAACTGGTATATGGCCAACTTGATTCAACTTGAAGCCACAAGGGGGTTGGTGCTAAGAAGCACAGACTGGGGTATATCAGTATAGCGGTACCCCCACAGGGGCTGCTGAATGTAGAGGTTCGCCTGTTACCAATGGTGGCCCATCCATCAGGGTGCATGGATAGATTCATGCATAGCATGAATCTATTAATGGCTGCCCGTGACCACCCCCCCTATTCATGCGGCCAGCCCCTTTATGGCGCCGGCCGCATGAATTACCGCGGCGGGGGGTGTCCATGAAGCATCTCATTAGAGCCGTAGGCTCTAATTGGCTTCATTAAAGTGTGGAGCAAAGTGTGCCGCCACAAGCCCTTAGAAACACACACATACATTCAGTGGTCCACTCAACTGGATCCTAAAGCCGGCCATGCACGAGTAAAATTTAGTTTGAACGTTCATACGGGAATTCAGAAAAATTATTTTTCATAGCATTCCATTGTACCATTATGGACTTCACAAGATAAGTAAGAAAATCCTGAAAATATTTGCTTGATTTCCATACCAATGTTTTAAATTCTACAACTGATTTCAGAATTCACATGCACATTACAATAAGTATGATTTTTTTTCCCAGAATGAAAACCACATTCAGTTAGAATTTTGATTATTCAAGAAAAAAATTTCATCCATCTCTTTTTATTTTCCTTGTCATTATGGTTAATTTGACCGTATTATTGAACACACCCCCAAAAAAATTTTTTCAAACTAAATTCAACTGGTATATGGCCAACTTGATTCAACTTGAAGCCACAAGGGGGTTGGTGCTAAGAAGCACAGACTGGGGTATATCAGTATAGCGGTACCCCCACAGGGGCTGCTGAATGTAGAGGTTCGCCTGTTACCAATGGTGGCCCATCCATCAGGGTGCATGGATAGATTCATGCATAGCATGAATCTATTAATGGCTGCCCGTGACCACCCCCCCTATTCATGCGGCCAGCCCCTTTATGGCGCCGGCCGCATGAATTACCGCGGCGGGGGGTGTCCATGAAGCATCTCATTAGAGCCGTAGGCTCTAATTGGCTTCATTAAAGTGTGGAGCAAAGTGTGCCGCCACAAGCCCTTAGAAACACACACATACATTCAGTGGTCCACTCAACTGGATCCTAAAGCCGGCCATGCACGAGTAAAATTTAGTTTGAACGTTCATACGGGAATTCAGAAAAATTATTTTTCATAGCATTCCATTGTACCATTATGGACTTCACAAGATAAGTAAGAAAATCCTGAAAATATTTGCTTGATTTCCATACCAATGTTTTAAATTCTACAACTGATTTCAGAATTCACATGCACATTACAATAAGTATGATTTTTTTTCCCAGAATGAAAACCACATTCAGTTAGAATTTTGATTATTCAAGAAAAAAATTTCATCCATCTCTTTTTATTTTCCTTGTCATTATGGTTAATTTGACCGTATTATTGAACACACCCCCAAAAACAAATTTTTCAAACTAAATTCAACTGGTATATGGCCAACTTGATTCAAGTTGAAGCCACAAAGGGGTTGGTGCTAAGAAGCACAGACTGGGGCATATCAGTGTAGCGGTACCCCCACAGGGGCTGCTGAATGTAGTGGTTCACCTGTTACCAATGGCGGCCCATCCATCAGGGTGCATGGATAGATTCATGCATAGCATGAATCTATTAATGGCCGCCCGTGACCACCCCCCCATTCATGCGGCCAGCCCCTTTATGGCGCCAGCCGCATGAATTACCTCAGCGGGGGGTGTCCATGAAGCATCTCATTAGAGCCATAGGCTCTAATTGGCTTCATTAAAGTGTGGCGCAAAGTGTGCCACCACAAGCCCTTAGAAAGGCAAATGAACATTTGCCTTTCTAATTGGGAACCGCTCTCGCCAGACTCTGCACACTGCCAGTATGCTTTCTGCAAGCCGGGTTCTGCACACTGCCAGCATGCTCTCCGCAGGCTGGGTTCTGCACACTGCACGCATGCTCGCCAGACTCTGCAACACTGCCAGCCTGCTATTAGATGGGGTATAGGGGGAATGCAGAGAAAACACTGAAACGCCATTTTATCCTGGACTCCATTTTAAAATATCCTTTCTTCCCCTGTCTCTCAATGTCCCCCCCTTCCATTTCACATTTTACAGTTTGCACGTACAGGCAAGATTTAATCTCTAACTCCAATTAGTGTACCAAGCACCACTAGTCATTAGTCTCACTATCAGTTATTACTTTAGTTTCTCTGTTAACTACCATAGCTCCAGGACTCTGGAAAGTGACTCCCTCCTTTCTTAAGGAGGAGTTTTATAATTGTTTCAGTTACCTATTATAATTGCTAAACCTATAGTGTTACATTATTTGGAATATCATTAACTTTGTATAATTGTTAACCTATAAGGTGACATATGTTGTAGAATATCATTAACTTTCTAACGCCCTTCACAATAATGTATAAATGTTTGGCACAAAGAAATACAAGACAGAATAATCTTGGCGTACAAACTGTCTGTGTGTGTGTTACTCTCTCCATGCTAAGATTATTCTCAACTGGATCCTTAAAAGACATACTGAGTCGGCCCAAGCCAATCAGGACAGCAGGCCTCGCTGATACCCCAACAAACTTCGGAGGTCCCACCAAGATTCAGAAGGTCATCTTCACATCTTCAGACACTCCCGGTAAGGTATATTTTTTTATTATTGCCTGCTGGAATTGTCTAAAGAGGCTGACCAAAATCCGAATAAAAGTGTTTTTTTATGTACGTGCCATGACCCACTTTTTTGAAGTGGATAGGACGGTACATTAAAGGGGGGAGAGGCGCTGCAGGTAAATTCTAGCTGGCTGGGGGGGTTATTTTTTTTGTCTCCGGGAGGCACCTTTGTTCTGGGTAACATAGTCATAATAGTCCCCTTATTTTGTGCCTTGAAGGGACACCAGGTACTTCCGGGAAGTAGATGTTTTGGTTCTGATTTTTCTTTCCGGGTAAAGAAGGTTGGACCGACCCACTATGTCTGAATTTCTTTTTATTTGTGCTTCTCTTACTATCGCTTAGAGTGATAAAGATAATTTGTTTGTATGGTACAAGAGTCCAGGTGGTAAGTATGGATCAGTACCATTGTTATTTATCTCCTGTGTATTTCTTTGTGTGATACCCATGACATTTTTCGGTGTTCAATAAGATAAAGGCTTTCTGAGTATAGGAGAGTTGTACTGCTTTGAACACAGGATTTGAGATAAAATGCATAGAAAGACTTTTTCAGTGTCTAGTGTTTCACATAATTAGAGCACCTTACAATCTTTACGCCTGGTCAACTACTAGAGAAAACCCCCAAGAAAATGTAATGAGCTAAAGTTGTTCTAAAAAGTAAAACGATGCTCTTTCTCGGAATAGGCGAGATATGCAAGATGTCTTAGTCTGTGTATGTGAAATTAATTACTGTCTAGTTAACCCATGGGTGCACAATCTGGAAGTACGCTGAGTTTTTGTGTTATCTATGAAGAGGTTAAATACATTCTGTTCTGTAGTGAAAGTGAGATGATAGAGGGGAAATAATAAGTGAAGCTAATATATATATTTATATATATATTTGAAGGTTTATGTAAGTTAAATATTGGAAAAGAACGTTTTGTGACATTGTAAGTAAGCTGATGTGAGAAAAATAGAAGTTTTTTTTTTCTCTTTGTCAGAAAGTTTTTTGGGAAAGTTTAATTTTAAGTGATAGTATGTGTTGTATACAGATGGGAAAATGTAAGTGATTCAGAGAGGTAATCGTGTATGTAGATTAAGCGATGAAGTGAAAAGACAGTTGTAAAAGAGTGAGAAAGATAGAAGCTTTTGTCAGAAAGTCTTTGTAAGTTTACGTGAGAAATATTTGTCTACATGTCTGTGTTAGTGGAAAAGAGAGGAGAGACGCGGACTTGCAGCATCATCCCCCCCCCCGCAAACCCCCCCTTCTTCCTTCAACAGATCCTTTGTGAGGGTCTGTCTGTGAAATGTAGTAATGTATTCATTTTTGTCCAGCTATGAAATAACTAGTATAACATGTGATGTCTGTGAGATATTTTGTATGGTGATAATTTCTGTGGAACAAAGGAAAAATGGCCACCATAGCCTGTAAAATTTTGAACGGTACTATGATTTTTTTAATGATTATTTAAATGTTTAGTTCTCCGGTCCAGCCTATTGGGCGTGGAAAGGGAAAAGCTCCACCCACTGAACAAAAACCAAATTTACCTTTCGGTGAAAGTTATTTTAAACGAGACCAGGCTTAGAACACCCTTACTTAACAGTATGTGATGGGACAATATTGAATGATCATAGGAAATAGATGCCTATATATGTTATAAATTGGTTTAAGTAATAAATGTAATGAAATGTGATATTTTACAAATACAGGATGAATGATTGTTTTATGAGTTGTTTGTTAATATAGAAGAAACTAGATCTGTATAGAATTGAACCAGTCATTGAAATAGTAACATCAATATGAGTGTGATATATGGTCCCACCCTTAAGAGATTTTACAGGCGGCAAATTTTGTTGTTCCTGTATCTCACTCAGGCGACCCACTGGGAAACCTTGGGCATGGTGTGATGGGAATGATGCCTGGAGAATTGCAGAGGGTGGGAATACAGGTTATAGATTTATAACAAGAGGTGTTGGACATATCTGAACGTTTTGTGTGGAAGGAGGATAAATGATTGGACATATTGCTGACAGAGGTAGAAGGGGGAGAAAAGGCCACTCTGCCCCTGACGCTCTGATCAGCCAGAAAAAGTGATATTGGGTTGATGAAAACTGCGGCTGAAGTAATCATAAGTCCAGAGGTTCCTTCCGCCCACACAAAAGGCAATATCCCCTGAAACAAAGGGGGAACAAAAGTGGAAATGCAAGGTGGTACAAGGGAAGGTACCCTGTGGTTAGGCCCAGATTCTAATCCAATTCTGTCTAGCAGTTTTGTTCCATCCCCAGGTATCGCATCAGAAAGTGAAAGACCCATCCTTGTGGAATCAGGAGATTGGATCTGGATAAAGGTGCACAAAAAGGAAAAACTGAAGGACCCTACCAGGCACTCTTAACCGCACCTACCGCTGTCAAAGTCAGTAAGCAAACATCCAGACCCTGATATCCCCAATGGCAACAGGGTGTCCCCAAAATCATTAGACTAGAAAACAAATCTATGTGAGTGAGTGTTGTGAATGGAGGAACATCTTTTCTTTTAAATAAAGGAATTCACATCCTGGAAGGAGAGACCACCTCCCTCCTATAAGAGGTGAAAGTAACACTG
The DNA here is from genome assembly GCA_018402905.1 of Glandirana rugosa. Lineage (NCBI taxonomy): Eukaryota > Metazoa > Chordata > Amphibia > Anura > Ranidae > Glandirana > Glandirana rugosa. The sequence goes on along the minus strand of BLSH010235367.1, from coordinate 94,567 downwards.
TGAACTCAACACATAGGTATAGGTAGATAGGAGGTGACCATGATTTCTCTGCTGTCCCTGGGTTACCACAAAACCCCTCAAGGAAGGTTCCTGATTATTGCTTGTACCTTATTCGCCGTGGTTCTTGGCACCTATTGGCTCTGGGAAACTTTGAAGATGAGAGAGAAAATGTCAGATCTCTCTAAGAGAAGGCTGAATGCAGGATAAGTTAAAGGGTGGGGTGTACAAGAAACACCAGTGTTGAATACGGAAGTTTCAAACCAGACCATAGTGTTTACTTTAACAAAGAGCCAGGTATTTGATCCAACAAAAGTTACTTATGATCTTGGGGCCTATAATATATATATGTGTGGGAAGAATGAGGCATGTGGTTATTGGGAGAATGTATGGTGGAGAACAGACCCCCACAAGTGGGAGACTAGTTCGGCTAGGATCCCTACAGATGACATAAGTACCTATCAGAGGATCTCCTTAGCGAAGGGAAGCCAAGGGAATATTATCCTCACAGTAAAGAACCCAGAGGTTAAAGACAGTGGTGTATATAGGCTAGGAATAACTACATCAGGGACGGATCCTTGGGCTGAGGTCAAACTTCAGGTAACCCCTCCCCAAAGTGCCCCTGCCGGTGCCATGGGCAACTTACCCCCTGAGGTTGGGGTACGGCAGGATAATGAGGTAATTGGGGTAGTAATACAGCCAGAAGATAGACTGAGTATAGAGACTGGTTATTCTGACAAGAATGAATGGTTGGAATGAATGAAGTTCACAGCCAATTCTACTAATGCCTCTGACTGTGTAGTGTGCGCCAGTGGAAGACCAAGCCTAGCGACTGTTCCAGTCCCCCCAGTTTTCAATATGACATGTATCTTATTGATGATGCAAGGTAAAACAGATAACAAAGGTTGCAAAACAGAAATTGATAAGTTTCCTGTGACTAGAATGAAAACCAAACCTGTAGGTGTGACAGTCTATAAGGGGAGTTACACTTATTTTAATAATACTCTTAAACCGACTTCACATGTATTTAGATATTGCACAACTATATATCAGGTCAGAAGTGATGGAAGCTTCCCAGTCTCAATGTTTTCCAATCAAACACAAGCTCTAGCAGACACTTGGTGGTTGTGTGGAGACAATAAACTAAGGCCTTTATTGGGCTCAGATTGGGCTGGAATATGTACACTGGTGAAAGTAGTTCAACCCTTTCTAATCTTCCCTGCCCAACTAGAAGGTGTTCCTATATGGGATAAGACCACCAGCATAAAATTAAATAAGATAAACAAGCGAGATATTCCAGGGGGAAGTTTTGGTAGATCTGTACTTATATATAGATGCTATAGGCGTACCGAGAGGCGTCCCTGACAAATTTAAAGCTAGAAACCAAGTAGCAGCAGGTTTCGAATCAATTTTTCTGTTTATATCTGTAAATAAAAATACTGATTGGATAAACTATATATATTACAATCAACAGCGCTTTGTTAACTACACACGAGATGCAGTCAAGGGCCTTGCCGAGCAGCTTGATGCCACCTCACTGACAGCCTGGCAGAACAGAATCTCCTTGGATATGTTCCTGGCCGAGAGGGGAGGGGTCGGTGTAATGTTTGGCACCACGTGTTGCACATTTATCCCTAATAATACTGCCCCAGATGGCAGTGTCTCCCGAGCATTGAAGGGCTTGGAGATGCTGTCTCAAGAGCTGGCAGAAAATAGCGGGATTGAGGACCCCTTCAATGGATGGATGGAACGCTGGTTCGGCAAATGGGGCACGTTTTTGTCCACCTTGGCCACCGTGGTTGCGGTGGTACTGTCAGTATTATTATGCGTAGGCTGCTGTCTGGTACCATGCATGAAGGGACTCATCTCAAAGGTAGCAGATAAGGCTGCGGGTGATGTAATGTATGCAGCGCTGTCCACACAAGACCCTGACTTATATGACAAAACCAGGATTAGCCACACTGCTTGTATGAGAAAGTGATGCTGTTTTTATGAAAATCCCCACGAGGCAGGCTCCTGGTTGGGAGCTTAAATAAGAATCTACATTTTGTAGGTTCAACAGGAGGGGAAAATGTTGAAAGAATGGGTTAAGTCAGGAGTCTTTTAGTAAAATGTAGCTAGAGTAATGCTTTATGTGAACCTATAAAATGTTGATTCATAATGTACTAATAAATATGTTTATTTGAGACAAGAGAACATCCAGTGACAGGAGGAGATGTCGCTGCTTTTGAGAAAACGAATCTCTTGGATATGTGATGATCTCAATTATTTATTTTCCCGGCTCCAAGAAGGATTTCTTATAGCACTGCCTAAATTTTGCTTTACTTTCTATTGTTCACATGGGAAAACCACCCATTTAACTGCTTGATTGTTAATAGAAGATACAGACACTGATTAGGATGATTATATGATCATCCCTAGGTTACAACTCAGAACACATCTATGTTTTATGCATATTTATTATTATAAAAATGTAAGCCCTCACTTTAAGTAGGATTACACATAGGCAGACCTGTTGTACTGTGTTTCAGACTTCATTTATAGCCCATTACAGTGATAGCCATCACCAGATCTGTAGTCCTGATAGAACACAACCCTGCCTGGATTCATGCCACCGGAGTAAAATTGGTAAAGAAGAGACCTGACCCAGAGGTCCCAGAAGCAAGAAAAGAGGTATTAACGGGGGCAGAAAGCCCTGACCTCAAAAATGAAAGTCAAGACAAGGGGGTATTAACGGAGGTAGACAACCTTGACCCTAATCCCACCCCCTTCTCTAGTGATTTTATTGACTTTTCTCATGTGTATTAGTACAGAGGTGGTCATTACCCAAAAGGGTAAAACTCCCAGTCTCACAACATTCTAGTATAACACATCAAAACACACATGTAGCCACCTTTACTTTTGACTGCCATATAGTTCACTGTTTTATAGTATTTTGTCAGTATACATTTTTATATTCATAGGGGTATACATATGTAGATGTTCAAAGAGGGGTCCAAGGTGAACTCAAAGCCAGAGATCAAGTGACAGCTGGATTTGAATCACTTATCCCCATAATAACTGTTAATTAGAACGTAGAATGGATAAATTACATTTATTATAATCAACAATGTTTTGTTAACTAACTCAGGTATAGACAACCCATGGGATCAGTATTTTGGGTGGTTCACCGGGTGGAAACAAGCCCTAGTTCAACCTTTTATAATCATTGCTGCTATATTGGCATAATAGGTATGATAGTGTACTGTGTTATTTTATGTTTCAGGAAAATGTGCAAGGGAGTAGATAATCCCTCTATGCTCGGACATATAGAGTTAGAACAGATAGAGCCCTTTTATCCCAGCCTTTACTTTTAGTACCTAAGAAAACACCGTAGTCATAAGCAGACTGGTATTGCCC
>BLSH010235367.1:49941-75828 GCA_018402905.1 Glandirana rugosa | reverse complement strand
ATAGTCTGGCTTAGGTTCCTGCAGGAGGGAGACAGTCGAAAGTTACTTGACACCCAACGTCGAAGTCGGAGGACCTATCCGAGAGCCCGGATCGTCGGTCCTCGATTTGTATGCGGAGTGGGGAGTCTGAACCCACCCGACCTTGAGGATTGGAACTCGGGTACACGAGGGGAAGTGTACTTCCACAAGTGGGTTCTACGTCACCCAGTGGTGAGGGGACGATCGACCAGTCTTGGTGGAGGTTTATGTGGACGACAGTGACCGACTCCAAAAGAGGGAGACAGGTTACCCCTGGGTATGTTTAGCTCCTGGCTGCTAGGCCCGAGAGCCTATCCAGGAGGCTGAAGCTGCAACCCACAGTTCATTGAAAGCTGACAGAGGGAGGACGTCCTTGGATTCGGTCTGATACGGCAGTGGCAAAGTGTCGATTGGAGGTTGGCAGAAAGGGCTACTGACTGTCCCAGGACATGGTGTGAGTACAGATCTGTGAGAGGATCCTTGAGACTGTGTGGTGCTAGAATTTCCCCCTTGCCCTCATATCAGCTTTATTGTGTGTGCCAGCTAGAAAGGAGATACTGGAGAGTGTCTTGAAGAACAGAGTCCAGCTTCTGTCCTTACTACTTAACAAGGGACCTGTTCTGCTAGAGTCAGCCTGCCATAAAGTGCATTGGTAGTCTGTTACACTGAGTTAGAAAAGAGACACTGGCTGGTGTCTTGAAGAAACAAAGTCCTTCATGTCCTTTGTTGTTTAGAGATGGACTTGTTTCACTGGAGTCAGTCTGCTGTGTGAAGCCACTGACCGCCTGCTATACAGAGCTAGGGAGAATTTGTCCTCATTTACAGTCAGTTACTTGGAGTATTCCATACCTATCCTTCTCCTATCCAAGTTAAACAATAAAGCATTGGAAATTCATTCCCTAGACTAGTCATTGGAAACAAGCCGGATTGTGTGTGCACCTGGCTGTGTGAAAATGCTATAGTGACTGTCTGCAAGAATATTCAGCGGGAGGCTCAGGAACAAATATAAATTTCATTAGCAGCTCCTACGGGGGTACCGCTACATAAGCAACAAAGAAATGCCTGGTGGCTCTAATTTCTTGAGTAGCATCCTTCTAGTATTATCAAAAGTCATGATAACTCTAAAGCCTCCCAGTTACTAATAAATCCTTCAAGAACAACAAATCGTGGCCCTAGATTCTTCAGCAGCAGCCATCTGTAGCTGTGCTGCCAACCACCACCTCTCCCCGCAGTGCTGCTATCAGAATGAGAGATGCAGCTGGGTCTGTGATCTTCTGCCATCCACATTGCTGCAAAGTTGGGACCTTGTGGTTTTTAAGAGTCGTGGCAGAACAGAGGACCCATCATCACCAGGGGCTCCAGGGGGGAAAGCGCTACAAACCCAATGACAGTGGATCCTTTTAGTACTTCTGTTGGTCGCCTTAGATACTGCAGTAGTAGCCTCCCAGTAGAAACTGGTCCTTATGCCCCATTAGAGCAGTCACATGTACCATAAAAGCTAGTAGTGAGCTCAGCTATGAGGAAAGATTAGAGGAACTGAATGTATTCTCTCTTGGGAAGAGGAGATTAAGGGGGGGATATGATCAACATATTACGTTTAGAGGAAAAAAGATTTCATCTCCAAATACGGAAAGGTTTCTTTACAGTCGGAGCTGTGAAAATGTGGAATAGACTCCCTCCAGAGCTGGTTCTGGCCAGTACAGTAGATTGCTTTAAAAAATGCCTGGATTCTTTCCTAAATGTACATAACATAATTGGCTACTAACATTTATAGGTAGAGTTGATCCAGGGAATATCCAATTGCCTCTCGGGGGATCAGGAAGGAATTTTTCTCCCCGCTATAGCAAATTGGATCACGCTTTGCTGGGGTTTTTTGCCTTCCTCTGGATCAACTGTGAGTAAAGGATTGTGTATATGGGTTTGTACGGTTATATATATATATATATATATATATTTTTTTTTTTAAATGGTTGAACTAGATGGTCTTGTGTCTTTTTTCAACCTGGCTAAGTATGTAGCTATGTAGTCTATTGGTACCATGGAAGGACCTGGCGTCCATTATGGCTGACGCTTTTCAGGTGCAAACCCTCTTCCTCAGAGCCAGGGTAATGATTCATTGGGTTTACACAATTTTGTGATTAGATTTATTGTTGTTTTTACTTTTTAAATACATTTTATTGAGGTAATGCGCTATGTCGGTGTGTCCTTTTCTTTTGTTGTCTTTCAGTGCATAAGGATACCCCTTGTCCTAAAGAAAGAATCTTTACATTGTGTACCTTTTGGTTAACCATTGTGAGCGCAGGAGAATGGTTTTTGAAATCTTCAGTTCCTAACACAGGCCAGGATAGGTTCCTTGAGTCCACGCAAAGCCTGGGAGGGAAGGACCCTTCGACTCCAAATATTTATATTCTTCCCCAGCCCACACCACTGGCACAAACCGCTCATTGGCCAAGGCAAAATAAGTATTCATAAACCAACACATCTTCACACATTATTTACTGGAGAACACTCCCGAGAAGTAGGCAGAAGCAAACAATGTCATTGAGCTTAGGAGAAACCGGCGGAACCCAGATAAAATAAACAAATGCAGGAGCCCTATGTATGTTTTTAAATCAGAGAAACTCTTGCTGATCTTTCCCTTGTAATACTGATTGTATGAGGAATCTATGAGCCAGGACAGTAGTGTCTTGTGATTTAACGCTAAGAACAATTCTGGGCCATTAAAGGCAGCAGTATTTCCTCCAACCTGAAGGTGACACGTACCTTTTTTCAGGCTGGCAGGAGTCCATTGAGGAATAATTCCCTGGTGAGATCCCGGGACAGCATTGTTAGCAGATAATACCAAGACCCCTGCAAGGGACGTGCTGCCCTAGCATACTGTAATCTATAAGTGTATTTCATAACAGTGCTGATAACAGGGCAGCTTTACTCCTGACTAGAGTTGAGTGAACCCGTGGATGTTCGGGTTTGGTGGGTTCGGCCGAACTTTGGGAAAAGGTCCGGGTTCGGTACCGAACTTGACCCGAACTTTACCCCGAACCCCATTGAATTCAATGGGGGCGCAAACTTTTCGGCACAAAAATGACTGTAAAAGAGTCCTGGAAAGTGCTAGAGGGCTGCAAAATGATTTTAGAACAATAATCTGTCCCTTAAAGCAACATCAGGAACCTGACCCTATAGAACTAGGAGATGATTTTAGAATAATAATCTGTCCCTCTAAGCAGTAGACTCTATCTAGTCCAGTCAGATCTTTCTGTAATGCAGGATGAGATCTGCAATCTGTCCCTAAAAGCAGTAGTAGTAATCTCTACCTATCTATCTATCTGAAATCTGTCCCTCACAGCACAGGCAGCATCCTCTCCCTACACTACCCAGAGAGCATGTGATATACAACACTGTGACTCCAGTCTCATATAGAGGCTGGGTCACATGATGCACTGGCCAATCACAGCCATGCCATTAGTAGGCATGGCTGTGATGGCTTCTAGGGAAAACCAGTGAAACGCTTGTTGATTGGCTGCCCTGCAGCTATTCAACATGCGTGATCAAATACCCGAACCCAGAACTCGAACCCAAACTTTTTTCAAATGTCCGGGTTCGAGTCCGGGTCACGGTCACCCTAAAGTTCGGTACAAACCTGAACTTTACAGTTCCGGTTCGCTCAACTCTACTCCTGACCCTGCACACTATACTATACATGTTGTATGTTACTCAGTCCTGAACAAGGTGTTCACTGTCTCAACAGTTGTTGGTTTTATGGAAGTTCTTTAAGGTAGGCTCAGAAAGGCAAAACCATACCTTTTTGTGTTCAGGAAAGCATATGCAAATGAAAATTTACATTTTTAAAAATGATCCTTTGTACTGAGATGTGTGTGTATCTGGGAGCCAGTCACTTGTGGCATAACACCTATGAGTATTTTTTGAGTACAAGAAGTGTGGTATATGTGCACAGTGTATAAAGGGACAAGACTCAGGTTCGGTTTAATCATTCCCCTTAAGCTAATTTCACTGTTATGGCGCAACATGACCCTGACCACCCATGTCCCAGCATCATGTTTTATCAGGAAAAGAAAAAAAAGGTGTGGGGTGTTAACAATCTTCTTAGGAAGGAGCTGAGTGGGAGTCAAATGGCTACACAAGGCAATAAACCCTACAACTGCTGGTCATCTTGACTGTGCTATGTAGCCAGCAGGCACTACCTAAATCCACTAAAAACTACACCCAAATCTTGCCGTGGTACACTGCACATTGTGCTTTTTTTTTCTCTGACTGAAGGGCCCAAATTATTATTATTATTATTATACAGGATTTATATAGTGCCAGCAGTTTGTGCAGCTCTTTACAAAAATGAAGGCAGACAGTACAGTTACAATTTGGTACAAGAGGAATCAGAGGGCCCTGCTCGTTAGAGCTTACAATCTAAGAGGGAGGGTCAATTGATACAAATGGTAAAAGCTGTGGGGGATGAGCTGATATAGAAAGAAAGAGTATTAGGGATAGGCTTCTTTAAAGAGAAAAGTTTTCAGGGATTGTCTAAAGATGGATAGATTAGGAGACAGTCGGACTGATTGGGGTAGGGAGTTCCAAAGGAAAGGAGAAGCTCTCGAGAAATCCTGGAGGGGAGCATGAGAGGAGGTGACAAGGGAGCTAGAGAGCAGGAGGTCTTGGGAGGACCGAAGAGGGCGGCTTGGTTGGTATTTTGAGACCAGGTTAGAGATGTAGCTGGGGGCAGAGTTGTGGATTATGAAATTATGATCTCAAACACATGTCCACTGCTTTCATAAAATGCCTCTGTTGAGAAAGGCTTATCTGAATGCAGAAAGTCTCCTCTGTTCACTGTAATCCAAGTTCTGTCCACTGCAGCCTGAATCAACAGAGCACCCCGATGGTTGCAAAGCTTCCACTGCTTTTAGTAATCGCACTGAAACTTCCGAAGCATGTTCAATTCTGATTGGTGGCTGTGAGATACAATACTGATGTTTTTTTCTTTAAGTTCGGTATAGGGGAAACACCAAATATCTTTCAGTGGGTGTGGCTGCGAACAATTCTCTGCTGCTCCAAAAACAGGAATTTTAAGATAATCAAATTACTGAAAGAAGGGGGTTGAGTTGGACTGGACCACAGCAATGTCTGGATGAAAAACCAAAATTCTTGCAAGCAGGTGCACGTATTTTAGGGAGACCTCTCCCCTGGGTGTAGTTGTGGGTGGAGTTTGGACTGTAGTGGGACTCTTGCAAGAGAATATGGGAGGATGGCTGGATTTCTTGAGTTGGTTGCATTGATGTGTTTTGCACTACTAATAGGAAAATTAAAAGTTGAGAAGGGCTGTTGTGCCAAGTTGTAATTCGTGACGTTGACCAGCAAATCATTGAAAAACACACCATGTGGGTATCACTTTATTGGCAGAGGTGGACCTCAGGTCAAGAGAATATGAGTGCTACAGTGGAGGTGGACTTCAGGCTTGGAGTGTGTTAATCACAATATGGTGGAGTTTCTCCCTCTACAGGTGCGTTCGTACCCTAGCTTAGGAAAATGAGGAGAGGAGCCCTTAGCCAACTTGGTGGGAGCTGGCAGAGAATCAGGGCATACTGATACTCAACATACTGAACGGGTAGGTGTAATCTATATATAGGTGCGAACTATATGCATATCAAGGCTTATCTTTCCACTCTGAGTGGAGTGTCCCCTTTAATTGATCTCCGCACCTTCTCAGTACAGGGTTGTGTTGCATAATTTCCTGTGGTAATATGGAACCTCAGCCAGCAATGAAAACAGCTGCATTCTAAGCAGAGTAGACAGGGTGATCTTGAAACACAGTATTGCTCTACTTTGAAGCAAATCTGAAATGTAAACATGACTCGCCGGAGGGGATTTTACTTATAAAAATGTCATGCTGCCATCTGACAACCCTTGGCGGAAGGATTTGAGAAATGTGTTGTAACATGGCTGAGCAGGAATGATAACAACCAATTGGAGTACTGTGGGGATGCTGACTTACAAATCAAATACACTGCAGAGCATAGGACACATCGAGCTGGCTCACTGTGAGGACCTGTTATAAGTGTACAAAAGTAAATTAAAGTGAAACAAATAGTCAAACACACATCTATTATTCATATATGGGAATCGTTCACCTACATGGTCTTTGTTTTGTTTTTTTAAGCCCACTGCACCATGCCGTTCTGGTTATACTTTCTCGCTGCTCCCCAAGCCCTATTCTAAAAGCCATTATCTCCACACACCACAATGATGATGAGCAACAAGCCCAAACAGGTATGCATGTAGTTTGGAGTAAATGGCTTTTTATATTAGGCTGTATTTGTGCTGTGAATCCATCATTCTTGATGTATAGTTAGCCTGGTGGTATAAGGAATGATTTGCATGGCTGCATTCACTATCCTAAAATGAGGAAAAAACTTCAAGAGTGTGTTCAACCGTGTATGCAGCAGCATAGGTAAGTGTTTAAAGGCAAGTTTAGTTGTGTTCTTCTGAACTTCAGACAACCATGGTTTGCTTATCCATTTTGTTTGTGTGAAACTCAGCTTAAACTGGAGTTCCACCCAAAAGTGGAACTTCCGCTTTAAGGACTCCTAACCCCCTGACATGCCAAATTTGGCATGTAATTTTTTTGGGGGTGGGAGTGTGGGTACCTAGTTTTGACAGGTACCCGCTCCCACTTTCGCTTGTGCCGCCTAGGCGACTCCTCCTCCCCCCTCCCTGCAATCTTCTGGGACACATCACAGGTCCCAGAAGATTGCTCGGCCATTCAGAACATGCAGCGCGACTTGCGCATGTGCAGCTCATACCCAGCTGTGAAGCCGCAAACTGCCACAGCCGGGTGCCCATACTAGTGATGCCGGTGCCGAGGAGAGGACCGAGGCCATGGGCGGCCGCATCACTGGACCGTAGGACAGGTGAATGTGTGTTTATTAAAAATCAGCAGCAACACTTTTTGTAGCTGCTGACTTCTAATAAACACAGAAATGGCTGGAACTCCTCTTTATAGCTAGTGAGCACTGTAAATAATGGGTAATGTATAATATATATGTAGTGCCATCCTGGGTCTACTGAAGGCAGGGAGTCCCCTCCAGAGGCAGGGGGTGAGCTAGCATTTACCCCAGGGCTGAGTCCAAGGCTATAATGGGGAGTCGCTTCTGGTATTTTCAAAGTTTTAATGCAGAACTTGAAAGGAGGTAGTGGGAGAGAGGATTAGGGGGGTCTCAGATACCAGTAGCAGATCATTTACAGACCTAAATGGATCTAGAAAAAGAACAGCTTCACAGTACCAGAACCTTTAAGCTGATCCGGCGATACTGTAAACGCATTTCAGATGAAGAACAAGATACAGCTTCACAGTGTCAGAACCTTTATACCGACCCGGCAACACTAAAAGCATGTTTTAGATGTAGGTGTGTCCTCCAAACTAGTCAACAGGCCCTCCTGTCAGACCAGCCTTCATCCTGACTCTCTCCAGCATGGCTCCTCCCCTGGATCTTCTCAGCTTGGCTTAGCTTCTTCCACGCCGGGCAAGACAGCCTAAGGACCACCTCAGGAATAGTAGGCCCCAGACAGGTTTCTGGGCCTACTTGCAGATCTCACTTCAGCAGCATGCCCTCAAGCCAGGAGGGCCTGAGGCAAGAGAGAGTGAGCACATGGCCCAGCCCAAATAAATATCCTTTCCCAGAATGCTCCAGTGGCTAAGAACCTCCTACTGGGCGGGCTGGAAGAAGAATAAATATTCATAGCTAAATCTAGTTGTACTTCTCATACTGACCTGTGGTACCAGTGACACTTACTGGTGACAGTGAAAAATGCACAACCCAATTGAGATTAGGGAAAGACCAGATTAACTGTACAATCAGATTGAGCTGCCTACAGCTCAGCCAAAAACTAAATCTATATTATAGCCCCAGTTTAGAACCAAGGAGCTACATATATGTACAACTTCATGTAGACAACTACATATATTCACTGACAAATATATATATATATGTATATATATATATATATATATATATGTATATATATATATTGTATACATACACCAGCTACTTTATTAGGCGCACCTTGCTACTACCGGGTTGGACGCCATTTTGCCTTCAGAACTGCCTTAATTCTTTGTGGCATATATTCAACAATGTGTGGAAAACATTCCTCAGAGATTTTTCTCCATAGTGACATGAAAGCATCACACAGTTGCTGCAGATTTGTTGGCTTCACATCCATGATGCAAATCTCCCATTCCACCACATCCCAAAGGTCTATTGAATTGAGATCTGGTGACTGTGAAGGCCAGTGTGGAGTACAGTGAGCTCATTGTCCAGTGGTGAGATGATTGGAGCTTTGTGACATGGTGCATTATCCTGCTGGAAGGAGCCATCAGAAGACGGGTACACTGTAGTCATAAAAGGATGGACACGGTCAGCTACAATACTCAGGTAGTCCGTGGCATTTAACCGATGCACAATTGGTATCAAGGGGTCCAAAGTGTGCGAAGAAAATATCCCCCACAGCATTACACTACCAGCCTGAACCATTGATACAAGGCAGGATGGATCCATGCTTTCATGTTGTTTGCGCCAAACTCTGACCCTACCATCTGAATGTCGCAGCTGAAATTGAGACTCATCAATGTTTTTCCAATCTTTTGTATTTTGGTGAGCATGTGCGAATTGTAGCCTCAGTTTCCTGTTCTTAGCTAACAGGAGTGGCACATGGTGTGGTCTTCTGCTGATGTAGCCCATCTGCTTCAAGGTTTGATGTGTTGTGCATTCAGAGATGGTATTCTGCATACCTTGGCTGTAATGAGTGGTTATTTGAGTTATTGTTGCCCTTCTATCATCTTGAACCAGTCTGCCCATTCTCCTCTGACCTCTGACATCAACAAGGCATTTTTGTCCACACAACTGACGCTCACTGGATATTTTCTCTTTTTCAGACCATTCTCTGTAAACCCTAGAGATGGTTGTGCATGAAAATCCCAGTAGGACAGCAGTTTTTGAAATACTCAGGCCAGCCCGTCTGGCACCAACAACCATGCCACATTCAAAGTCACTTAAATCCCCTTTCTTCCCCATTCTGATGCTCGGTTTGAACTTCAGCAAGTGCACCTAATAAAGTGGCCAGTGAGTGTATACAGTATCTCACAAAAGTGAGTACACACCTCACATTTTTGTAAATATTTTATTATATCTTTTCATGTGACAACACTGAAGAAATTACCCTTTGCTACAATGTAAAGTAGTGAGTGTACAGCTTGTATAACAATGTAAATTTGCTGTCCCCTCAAAATGGCTCAACACATAGCCATTAATGTCTAAACCACTGGCAACAAAAGTGAGTACACCCCTAAGTGAAAATGTCTAAATTGGGCCCAATTAGCCATTTTCACTCCCAGGTGGCATTAGTCATTAGTATTACAAGGTCTCAGGTGTGAATGGGGAGCAGGTGTGTTAAATTTGGTGTTATCGCTCTCACTCTCTCATACTGGTCACTGGAAGTTCAACATGGTACCTCATGGCAAAGAACTCTCAGAGGATCTGAAAAAATTAATTGTTGCTCTACATAAAGATGGTGTCATGAACCTGTAGTACAATTCATGTCCTGTCTGTTTACTTACCTCTTTGGTTGTGTCAGCTTAGAGACCGTGCACATCATCACCTGTGTGCTACGTAGCTTCCCTCTGTGAACTCCACCCCAGTCTCCAATTAAGGAAACACTATAAAAGACCATCTGCTGCAAGCCTTGTTGTCGACCAATTATTGTGTGTTAGGCTTGTGTGGTTGCTTCTGCCATGTGCTCTCAGTTTGTTTAAGTGTACTGATCTCGGCTTGTTCTTTGACCTTCCTTGTCTGCTAGTGTGCCCGATCTCAGCTTGTTCTTTGACCTTCCTTGTCTGCTAGTGATCCCAACCTTGGCGTGCTTCCTGTCTGTTTCTGTCTACTTGAAGCCCTGACCTTTGGCTCTCCCACTGGCCATCTCTTGATATCTTGCACTGCTGCTTTCTCTTTATTTCACCTGTAGCCTGCCACGAGCATGAGCTGGAGGACCCCGGGGGCCGCGACCTAGATCCAGTTGCAGCCAAGTCCATCCTCACCACCAGAGGCCCTGGTGAACACCTGCTGGCTCCTAGACTCCGCGCCCTTGGAAAACCTATGCTCTAGCTCCCTGTGCAATCTGTGTCAGGGTCCCAGCAGTCCAGCTTCACTGCACCATCCTCATCTCTAGTCACAGCAGTCAGCTAGGAGTTCACAACCTTCTTACCCTTCAGCGGTGCGATTCGCACCCCAGCGGGCCACATCCATCACCTCACCCCAGATGACCTGACAGATAGGCTATTGATTGCCAAGACCCTGAAACTGAGCTGCAGCAGAGTGGCTGGGATCATTCAGCGGTTTAACAGGACAGGTTCCACTCAGAACAGGCCTCACCATGGTCGGCTAAAGAAGCTGAGTGCACATGATCAGCGTCATGTCCAGAGGTTGTCTTTGGGAAATAGACGATATGAGTGCTGCCAGCATTGCTGCAGAGGTTGAAGGGGTGGGGGGTCAGCCTGTCCATGCTCAGACCATACACTGCACACTGCATCAAATTGGTCTGCATGGCTGTCATCCCAGAAGGAAGCCTCTTCTAAAAATGATGCACAAGAAAGCCTGCAAACAGTTTGCTGAAGACAAGCAGACTTAGAACATGGATTAAGGCAGTGCTGGAAAATAATGGTGGTCACACAAAATATTGACACTTTGAGCCCAATTTGGACATTTTCAATTACAGGTGTACTCACTTTTGTTGACATTAATGGCTGTGTGTTGAGGTATTTTGAGGGGACAGAAAATTTACACTGTTATGCAAGCTGTACACTCACTACTTTACATTGTAGCAAAGTGTCATTTCTTCAGTGTTGTCACATGAAAAGATATAATGAAATATTTACAAAAATGGGAAGGGGTGTACTCACTTTTGTGAGATACTGTATGAGTTAAAGCCAAAAGAAATGTTATTTCCATTTTGGGTTGCGTAAGCCGTAGGGAATAACAAAAGTTTTCTTTTTAAATTTTTGGCCCATTGGGGAGCTTTTATTCATTTTATGTCCTATAGACACATCAAATGAGAGGGAGCCTCTCCAAAGTGAGGGCAATCCCCTTTTTACAGTTGTCATTGGGACTCTAGTCCTATTCTGATGACAACTGTACAGGGTGGGCCATTTATATGGATACACCTTAATAAAATGGGAATGGTTGGTGATATTAACTTCCTGTTTGTGGCACATTAGTATATGTGAGGGGGGAAACTTTTCAAGATGGGTGGTGACCATGGCGGCCATTTTAAAGTCGGCCATTTTGAGTCCAACTTTTGTTTTTTCAATAGGAAGAGGGTCATGTGACACATCAAACTTATTGGGAATTTCATAAGAAAAACAATGGTGTGCTTGGTTTTAACGTAACTTTATTCTTTCATGAGTTATTTACAAGTTTCTAAGATAAAGTCAACACTCGTGTAATGAGTCCAGTGAGCAGGACTTCCAGAGTAATATGGTAATTTGCAAAGTAAATAATGATATTAAATGTTCAGTGAAAAAGTGCCAGTGCCAGGAACCAAAACTTCTTAAACTATGTGAATAATCTTCAATCAGTGTCCTCCACCTCTGTTCACCACGTGCAAAAAGGTAAAAATTGGAGGCTCACCAGAAATATTAGATACACAACGCCTTTGATTATATCTGTGGGGAACTCAGCATAGGACCATCACACCCAGAATGTATGCTTCCAATCCAACACTGCAGGAGCACTCAAGCCAGCTTGTGCATAATCGCAATCACATCCAGGGGATTCCTTCACCAATATATCTCCAAACAGACACCTCCACAAGCTGTAGCTGATCAGCTTACATCGCCATGAGGAGAAAGATCAAAAAGACCTTTTTAACATCACTTTTTAACAATAGTCACCAAGACAAACAGAGAGGATGAGTCTTCTCAACAGGGACACAGCCAACAACAAAAATCTGACAAGCGCTCTATCCTCTTAACACGCAGTTCAATACTAAAATAGTGTCACAATTAGATACATTTTAATGACCAGCAGTTATGTTGGAAACGTCCTAGTTCTATACTTTGCAGTTGATGGCTTTCTGTCAAGCTTGTTTAATTATACAAGTCTCAGTGGCAATCCATACTGCTTGCTGTTCACAGACTCACTTTTGTAGACTTTACTCATCACATGTGTTAATGGAGACCACACATTGCTAATAAAAAATAAGTTTTCTGGCTTGTTTAACCAGTTCAGATCTGCCCTATAGCCGAAAGACGGCTACAGCGCGGCTCTGAAATGCCCAGAGGACATCCATGGATGCGTGAGCGTGGCCGCAGGTTGGGCAGACTCGATGTCCGCCCGAGACCCGCTGATCACCATTAGCAGCTTCAGAATGTAAACACGGCGGTTCTCCGTTCTGTGACAGGGGACAGGACAGATCTACTGATCCCTGTCACTGTGATCAGTTAGATCTGTTATGTCCTGACCAGCCCAGCCCCCACACAGTTAGAACACACCCAGGGAACACAGTTAACCCCTTCACTGCCCCCTTCAGGTTAACCCCTTCACTGCCAATGGCATTCATAAAGTAATCAGTGGACATTTAAATTTCTGATCACTGTATAAATATCATTGGTCCCAAAAAAGTGTCAATAATCTCCAACATGTCCACTGCAATATCGCAGTCCCGATAAAATTTGCAGATCGCCGCCATTACTAGTAAAAAAAAAAATAAATAGTAAAAACGCCATCAATCAATACCCATAGTTTGTAGGCGCGATTACATTTGCGCAAACCAATCAAAATACGCCGATTGCGATTTTTTTTTTTACCAATATATAGAAGAATATATATTGGCCAAAACTGATGAATAATTTTCATTTTTATATTTTTTTTGGATATTTATTATAGCAAAAAAGTAAAAAATATTGTTCTTTTTTCAAAATTGTTGCTTTTTGTTTGTTTATAGCGCAAAAAATAAAAACTGCAGAGGTGATCAAATACCACCAAAAAAAGCTCTATTTGTGGGAAAAAAATTATAAAAATGTTGTTTGAGTACAACGTCGCATGACCGCGCAATTCTCATTCAAAATGTGAAAGTGCTAAAAGCCTAAAATTGGTCTGGGCAGGAGGGGGGTTTAATATGCCAGGAAAAGTATTCCCTATCTTCATGTGAACTGAGTTTGTTTCTAAGATACTCATCAAGAGCTCCCTCTTTGGAATACATGTGCTTTGACTACCATGTTGTCTTTATGGCAACTTACTCACATTGGGTCTGCATGGTTCCTCACTGGGAAGTTTGTCCTTTTATTTTAAGTTTATGTGTACAACACCATTTTCTCTTTACTTAATGTACCTGAATTTTTTACCCGAGAGGCAGTTGCTTCACCATGGCTTACTCATTTGCACCTCTATGGGCAACATACCCAAGAGCTCCAGTCTACCCTAATGGCTGATATTACTCTATTAAAGATTAGGAGTGGGTTCCAGTGTACTGATTCTGTCACATGTGCTCCTGAAGCTCATCAAGTTCACATGTGAATTGTATTTGGAATCTTTGCATGTTGTGAGCCCTTATGTGGAGAGTCATTTTTAATGCTGTGTAATAGAATTAAATGGAACATAATAAAGTTGTTTTTATGGTACTCAGTTTCTCTTCTATATGTCCACAAAAAGTCCATGACTACATATTCTGTTCATAGTTGTACATAATTTGCTAGGATGTGACATATAGCATACACAATCAACTACAGTAATTGAAAAATATGCAAACAGACTTTATTGATATAACAAAACTGTAAATTATAAAACTGTAAATTGTAGCCAATTGTATGTCAACCGTCCTACATCCCTCCAAATAGCGAAAAATTGAGACAACATTGTCACACTTCACACGTAAAACTCATACAACACATTCACACGGGCCCAGGACCTCACACACATCTGCAGATAATCAAATGGCACAGTATATGTTGATTCAGACCATAGCAGTTGAAGCAGACAGAACCGTCACTGAGAGCCCTAACCAGGCTTTGACTAAAGCAGGGATGTACCTGAACATAAATTGTTACAATGGTCTAACTGCCAGTAATGCTTCAGCCATAAATCATCACTAGTGAATGGGAACTTGGTTCTGCAACTAGTACAATTTGGTCACCATAGAACTAATAGGGACATTGAGACCAGTAACTAATAGTTCATATAGTGTGGCAGCTATAATGCTGGGGATGATTCACTCGAGTCTTTACATAATGGTAACCAATAGGGTCTCTCCACTGCCAATTAAAGGTTATGACAAGACACCTCGCGTGGACACACTGAATATCAGGGACGTCAGGCTAATTTCTTTATTGCACAGTTAATAAACTTTTGGCTGTGAGATAGCACATAGAGAGTGTCCATATCGCCCCTTTCACAGCTTATTTCCCGTGATGTGATCAATAAATGTAATAGGCATCGGCTTTGGAGAGCAGTCCAGCTATTGCATTTTCTGCTTCATCCTACGGTTTTACCGCTATAATGGATATTAGTCTCACATGGAGAAAACCAACAAGCCGACCCTAAACAATTACTTATAGCAGCCGTTCATCCGAGGTAGCACAAAACATCCCAGTTGGAGCTGGGGATGGACATGTCAGAATCCTCAGTGTGGAGAACATAATCCTAGATGTAGCTGAATTGTCACAGTAAATTCTGCCATAAGGCTCTCACCAGTCCCATTGGCTGTATGCAGTTAGCTGAACACCTCCATAGTTTTCCATCATTCACAGTGTGATATTGCGGATCAGTCCGGTTCACTACTCAGTGAGCAGGGTTCACTCTCTGTAGCACGCTCCACCTATGGAGTTGTCACCACGCTGAATGTAAGTGTGCCACATGCAGCCTTAATCTGAGAAGATGGCGTGTATTGCTACGACAGTATGGGCAGTGCGGGCAGATCCCTGGCCCCGCTGGTGTGGCCTACATCGATGGCATTGGAATTATAATGTTCATATGAACCTGGAATATGAATGGATACGTTGCTTTAGCCAATTGGCAGGGATTTTCTTGGGCACCATAGCCTGCTGGGAGAGCCTTTTTATTTGGGAGGAGTCAGGTGATCGATGTTCTGTGCCACCCAGATGGCTGTCTAGGTGGACATGTGTTTGAAGACTCCCAGTTGCTAGGCCAGATGCCTGGGGTCTATCGGGGAGCACCTGGTTGCTAGGCAGTCTGAGGCATACCCAGGACAAGCAGCAGCAGCATGGGGTTGGGGCTTCATGTTGGAATCCTAACCAAGTTACACAGGTTCTGCAAACCCCTCTTTGAGGTGAAAGGACTGAGTTACTAACAGAGGACAACCATTCCTGTCGCCAGAGGCAAAGTGTGAACCAGGGTCAGAGGTCAGAGGTAAAGCAGAAACTGTCGCCCTCAAGGGACAATGCTCCTGTTATCAGAGGCCAGAGTTCAGAGTCGGAGAGAGTACGAGAGCTGTTCTTTGCACCAACCATGGACGGTGGAGATATTGGGTAAGTCTCAGCGGCAGTCAAGCTAGGAACCCAGCAGGATAAAAGGGGAGATGCTTGCAAGAGAGTTCAGCAGTTTGGCTGAAGAGTTGAGTAAGGGACCCAGCGGGTCAGCATGGGGACGCTCGGAAGGTACAGCAGTTGGAGTCCCAGTGGCAGTGGGAGTCCAAGGAGTCTTGTTAAGAGACTGTGCGTTTAAGTTCATGAAGCCGTAGTGGGAGGCTGTGAGATGGACGCGAGGTCTACACAACGGGGATACCAAGTCTTGTATCTGTATCGATCTGTGTTGAAGTCCAAAGTACAAGTTCAATAGCAAAGGAAATAGTTCTTGTCAAGCACAGTTCAGTGAGAAGGCCTGTGGGACTATACAAAAATCTCATTGCCCTATTTTTATGAATCTCATAGTCTGCTAAGTGCTTTTGCACCCACCCAAAGGGTGTCCTAGCCCTAACCCTCTCTCCCCAGTTCTTTAAGAGAAAATAAATCTCTTTTGTTCTGCATCATCAACGTGTCTGGCGCCCAACTCAATTCTTATACCTGCACCCACCATGCCTAGTAACCCACTCTGTGGGGATGGATGTCAGCTGTCCCTGGCTCTGAAGGTCACCATCAGGCCTCTAGGGACCGTGGCCATGGCTAAATTGATTATCTGCAGATGTGTGTGAGCTCCTGGGCCAGTGTGAATGTGTGATATGAGTTTTACTTGTGAAATGTGATAACGTTGTTCCAATTTTAATCGGCTATTTGGAGGGATGTAGGTCGGTTGACATACAATCAGCTACAATTTAAAATTTTGTTAAATTTTATTATATCAATAAAGTCTGTTTGCATATTTTAGAATTATCACAGTTGGTTCTCATTGCACAACTACTTGGCTGGGTGGTCTTCTTGTGACCCTCAGAGGTTTTCCTTATTGCATATAGCACATAGTCTGGGCTTTTCTCCCGCTATAGAAAGTTGATTGATTTTGACAAAATGTCGTATTAGTGTTATATATTCAATAACAAGAATCTGTGTACTAGACAAGTAACATAGCTATCACACCTGACAATGAATCATCTTCAAACAATGACTGTTAGCTTAAGCTTTGGGTCTAGTGAAAGTAGCCCTTATCTCCAGTCTTGGCCATAGATTCTTCATTCAGGGGTCTAGTGAAGGTTTTCCTCATCTCCAACTATGACCATAGATTCTTCAACTGGGGATCTAGGGAGGGTTTTTTCTCATCTCCTCTCATAGACTGTCATAGACTCTTCAGGGGTCTAGTAATGTATCCCTTATCTCCACTCATAGTCAAAGATTCTTCAGCTGGGGGTCCAGTGAAGGTATCCCTCATCTCCACTCATGGTCATAGATTCCTCAACTGGGGGTCTAGTGATGGTATCCTTTATCTCCACCATGGCCATAAACTCTTCAGCTAGGGATCTAGTGAAGGTATCATCATCTTCATCCATGGCCATAGACTCAAGAGGAGGGGGTCAAGGGAAGTTATCCCTCATCCCCACACATGGCCAAAGACTCTAAAGCTGGGGGTCTAGGGGAGGTATCCCTCATCTCCTCCTACGGTCATAGATTCTTCAGCTGGGGGTCTAGTGAAGGTATTCCTCATCTCCACCCATGGTCATAGACTCTTCAAATAGGGGTCTAGTGAAGGTATCCCTCATCTCCCCTCATGGTCATAGATTCTTCAGCTGGTGGGTCTAGTGAAGGTATCCCTCATCTCCACCCATAGACCATGGGTGCTCAACCTGTGTACAAGTCTCATGAGGCATTGCAAGGCTGACAGTTATAAGCATGACTCCCAAAGGCTGAGGCATGATTGGACTTCCACAACAGCTGGAGGGACACAGGTTGAGCACCCATGCCATAGACTCCTCAGCTAGGGATCTAGTGAAGATATTTTCATATTCATCCATGGCCATAGACTCTAGAAGTGGGGGTCAAGGGAAGGTATCCCTCATCCCCACCCATAGCCAAAGACTCTAGAGCTGGGAGTCTAGGGAAGGTATACCTCATCTCCATCCAAGGCCATAGACCCTTCAGCTTGGGGTCTAGTAAAGGTATCCCTCACCTCTACCCATGGTCATATATTCTTTAGCTAGGGCTTTAGTGAAGAAGAGAGACAGAGAGCGAGAGAGAGAAAGACCCTCCCCTCCGGGTCAGTGGAGGAAGGAGCCTGAGGGCCACACATCCTCCCCCTAGATGTCAGGGCAAGCCTGAGGACTGACACCCTCCATCCTAGTTAGAAAAAAACGCACACAAATGTGAAAGAGTGACAAACAGTGGAGAATAAATAAATACATAAGTGGCCGTGCAATAGTGCACTGGGTAGGCCCTGAAGCCTGGTAACAAAAATTGCTCCAGACTTTAGCCAAAAGGCCTAGCTCTAAAAGGAGCAGTGCAGAAAATGTTTTGGTGACCGTGACCATGTGCCTTTTCACATTGTGGGGTCCCACACCACTAGGGTGACCACTCCCAAGGGACTCAGGCACTGTGGATTATTTGCCTTCCCAGCCCATGGCCATACAAGGTAGATCCTTCCAAATCAGGAGCAAATGGGCCCATCCAGTTTTCTTGGGGGAATTACTCTCGGGCCCAACAGCCTGTGGGCGCCCCGGTTTCTGTTCCAGCCAGTTCCTGCCTTCAGAGCCCCCATCACTCCAGCAGGGATACTACATAGTCAGCCACTCCAGCTCCTGATTAAGTTAGAATGACAGCATAGCACCTCTACTGGACACTGATAAGACCAGATACCACACTTGATCTTAGTCAAAGAATGGTCTTAGATACACTTCAGTGATGGGACACTGGTAAGGACTGCAGTGAAATGCAAGGTATACCAATTTAGGCTGCTATGACCTTGCCATTAATTCTCGGGGAGATATCTTTCTACCTATGGGAATCTTAAGATTAAACAGCTACACTAATCCTGCTAACTACAAAGACAGTAAAATGTTCAAATAAGACAACAGATGTTCCTCTACTCCGCAAAGAATACATTTGTCTATTGCATTTGCCACACCATAGCAACCAGGTCAAACTATACGTCAAGTGAAATTACACCCTCAGTTCTTTCAGCAGCTGATTTAATGCAGCTTCTTTATCTTTTATTCCATGCCTACGTTTCAGTTTAAGCTGGTGCCATGATCACTGGCTTGAGGTTTCCTGTTTAAGGGTGGCTCCTTTCCAATGGCAGGTCATGCATTGTGAGCGCATGGGCGCCGCCCCCCATTCCTGCTGCCGCCGCCCCCTATTTATGCTCCCGGCCCCTTTCAGGATGCCGAGTGCATGAATTACAACTGTGAGGACAGGTGGGGGGTGTTTCTTTTAAACACTGATTAGAGCCAGAGGCTCTAATAGGCTTCAAAATAGCACTGCGTCCCGATCCCACCCACTGCTGTGACCACAGCAAATTAATTTTTGTTATTTTCACACTAAAGTTCCTCCCCGCCAATCAGGAGGGCAGGTCGTGAGACCTGTTCCCTGATTGGCCAAAGCGCTAGGCAATCCTATTGTATGCCTAGCGCTTTGGAGGAAGATACAGAGAGGAAACACACGGGCACGTGAGGAGGGGACACCGGAGCCGCTGTCTGCACCACACAGGAGTAGAGGAGAGGACACAGCAGCATACCCCAGATCGGGTCGGTGCAGCGATGCAGCAATCCCCCACCGGTTGGGGGGATGTGGTTGTGTCACACGGGTACTGTTACTGCTGCTCCGCTTCTTGCGGGGGGGATGTGTTGATGGTGATCGAGCTGTCAGTGGCCGCCCACAGGGGAGGGGCTTGTTTGCCGCCCCCCCAAAGGAAAAACCCACCAGCCACCACTGCTCCTTTCTCTTGGAAAGTCCAATGTAGTTACCCTTCCATGCAGGGATTAGTGCTGTGTCTCCCTACACTAGAAACCCACAGCCCTGTAGCCAGAGGTGTAACGGGGACCTTCAGGGCACCGGTGCAAAAAATCATGAAGGCCCCCTGACTCCTGGCCAGGCCCCTTCCCTCCAAGCCCGGTGGCGAAACGCCAGGGCCCGGTTGCAAGTGCAACCTTTGCGACCCTGGTAGTTCTGCCACTTCTGTCAGTAGTTTTTTATTGTTAATTATAGTGAAATAACTGCGCTAAAAAATCTATCTTTTGATTGATGCGATTATGCATCAATCAGTGACAACACATATGCAGGCGCTGTAAAAAATATACACCAAATCAAACCAATAACCAACCAATTATAGTTGTCAGCAGCGCAATATATAAAAAATTCACACAAATTATATATGAGTGAAAAACATAAATATATATAAAGTGCTAGTGCTTATTTAAAAGTTCAATGTAGTGAAAGACTCCATGCATTGTGAAGTAACTTCAATCCGAGAACTCCTTCACCCGTGTCATCACATGAAATCTACACATACTGAGGCTCATCAGAACTTCAAAGGGTTAACAACATCTCCCAAATGGGGCTAATACTTCTTCATGGTCATCCAGATGAATCCAAAAAACATCAGGGGTTAATAGCCTATCAAGCCAGCTAGCAATTCCTCCGTGTTCTTCCAAATGGATCACTCATGGAAAGGACAAACAGAGAGGCCCCTCATAGTGTATCATTTAAAAACACCTTTTATTGCACTAAGAGAGACGCTTACATGTAAAAACTAGCAACAATCATTGATATACAAATGAGCGGTTGTTACCCATCCACGATCGCTTCTCCACTGTATTGCAGCGACACGGTCGGATAACCAACGCGCCGTGCGGTTCGTCGTGTGGCTCCACCCTTGACGCGTTTCGTCACTTCCGACTTGGTCACAAGGGCTGGCCACATGACGAGACAACCCTGCTTAAGTAAAGGCTTGTTAGCGCCACCTAGGGGGCCCATATGGGAAAGTCTCTATATACATTAGTCAGCCGGCAAATTATCCATCTGTAACATTAACTCTTATTCCACTGAACAGCCCCAGTGAGTGGATACACAGAATGAGGCTTAGTAATGTTCATAACGGATAATATTAATTCACAAAGAATATCCATTCACCTTCTCCACAAGGCATGGAGTTTTTCAATACATTGAACTTTTAAATAAGCACTAGCACTTTATATATATTTATGTTTTTCACTCATATATAATTTGTGTGAATTTTTTATATATTGCGCTGCTGACAACTATAATTGGTTGGTTATTGGTCTGATTTAGTTTTTTATTGTTATATAGAGTTGATCTAACACCTGGACGTTCGGGTTCGGCCATTTCGGCCGAACTTTCCAAAAACATTAGGGTTCGGTACTGAACGTCATCCGAACTTTAACCCGGACACCAAACCCCATTGAAGTCAATGGGGACCCAAACTTTTCGGCACAAAAATTACTGTAAAAAAGTCCTGGAAAGTGCTAGAGGGCTGCAAAAGGAAGAAAAATGGGAGAATGGGAGATGTTATTAGATCTGCAATCTGTCCCTCAAAGCAGTATTAATCTCTACCTAGTCCAGTATCAGATGGTTCTGTAATCAGTAATGCAGGATGAGAGATCGTTCTGTAATCAGATCTTTCTGTAATGCAGAATGAGATGTAATAGATCTACAATCTGTCCCTCACAGCAGTAGTAGTAAAGTCTACCTAGTTATTATCACTGCAATCTGTCCCTCAAAGCAGTAGTAGTAATCTCTACCTAGTTATTATCACTGCAATCTGTCCCTCACAATCTGTCCCTCACAGCGCCGCCAGCATCCTCTCCCTACACTAACCTGAGAGCATGTGACATGCAGCACTGTGACTCCAGCCTCATATAGAGGCTGGGTCACATCATGCACTGGCCAATCACAGCCATGCCATTAGTAGGCATGGCTGTGATGGCTTCTAGGGAAAACCAGTGTAACGCTTGTTGATTGGCTGCCCTGCAGCTATTCAACATGCGTGATAAAAAAAATACCAGAACCCAGAACCCGAACGTTTTCCAGAACGCTCGGGTTCGGATTCGGGACACGGACACCCGAAAGTTTGGTGTGGACCCGAACTTTACAGTTCGGGTTCGCTCAACTCTATTGTTATAATTTTTTTTTTTTTTTACCATTTTATTTTAGTTTTTTATAATTTTATTTTTTATTATTTTTTTCTTAGTTTCTTTAGGAGCCCTGTTGGGGGGCTTTGGTGAAATATCAGGTGTCTAAGCAGATATTTCACCTTTGAGACACAGAAAGGAGATTAACACAGCCCTGAATCTCCATCTCTGCAGCCTCAGCTGCACAGAATGATTAGACAGGAATACATTTGTACAGAGCTCCCATTCACAAACCAAAGCATAGTAAGCACAGTTTATTATGTTTCCAGTTAATAATGGACAGAGCCCATTCAGAAAAGGAAGGGGTAAGTAAATACTTTCAATCCTGACACACCCCCTGCAGCAGCTGGTGGGAGAGGGGAGGGGGAAACCTGGCAGTGCTGTGAGGGGGATATTCACACTGCATGTAGCCGTCACCAGCGCATGCTCTCTGAAGGAACAGCATACTTGTGTCGTTTCTTCAGAGCTCTGTGCCGCAGCTGTGACTCCCGTGGCGCGTATGCGCGAGAGTGACAGCATCACGGCTCGGCCAATCAGATGGCCGGAGCACACTAACCCGGAAGGAAGATCTGGTGAAAACAAAAGCCCTGTCAGCGGTGACACCGCGCCACTGGAGTGCTTCATTCTAAGGTAAGCATTTCATAATGTGCTAGTATGCGATGCATACTAGCACATTATGCAGGTTCTTGCAGGTATTTTTTTGTTTTGTAAAGGCTGCAGTTTACTACTGATTTAAGCAGCTCAGCTTACCCTGCACCCCTTTCCCAGCAGTAACTCAGTAACTAACTAAGCTCACTCTGCTCCCCATCCCAGCAGGGACTCAGCAGCTCAGCTTATCCTGCACCCCTCCCGCTGCAGTAACTCATAAGCCTAGCTTATCCTGTTTCCCACTCCATGCATTCACCCAGCAGCTCAGCTTCCCTGCTGCCCCTCCCAGCATCGACTCAGTAGTCTAGCTCACTCTACTCCCCACCCCAGCAGGGCCTCAGCTCACCCTGGACTACTTTTCCTTTGGCAAGCTAAATGTGGGTTTACATCTACTTTGGCTAATCTAACTTGATCTTCACTGTATTGCACGCTACTTCCCACACTGGAAGGAATATATATTTTTGAGTTTTGATTCCCACATTTCCCTGCTAACCCCAATGGTCCCATATCCTGGTTGCTTTGTCACTAGTTTGTCCTTTCAGAGATGTCTACCATGCTCAAACCATACCTGGACCGTGGTTTTCATTCTTCCACCGTATATATCACTGGGAGAGCTGGTGTATACTCTCATGGCTGGGAAAGTAGAAGGCTTTTAGTCAAAAAGATGTTGCACCCTCTAGTGCAGTGTTTTTCAACTCCAGTCCTCAAGGCACACCAACAGGTCATGTTTTCAGGATTTCCATGAGTTTGCACAGGTGATTTGATCAGTTTCACTGCCTTAGTAATTACCGCAGCTGTTTCATCTGAGGGAAATCCTGAAAACATGACCTGTTGGTGTGCCTTGAGGACTGGAGTTGAAAAACACTGCTCTAGTGTGCTAGAGTAGGCGTTTTTTTGGTTAGAGTAGGTAAATTGTTCAGGTTTGGCTGGCAGCCAAGCCTTTGTGTTTTTCTCGGTCAGGGTTTGAGTGACTGTGTGTTTTTCTTGCTCAGGGTTTGAGTGACTCAGGGAGGGCTGGATGACTCACAGGCAGCATCTATGAAACCTCCCCCTACTTCTAGAAACTTGCAGAAGATTCTAGAAGAATGGGAGTGGAGGCGAGGAGGAGCTGCCTGGAGTATTCTGGGGGCCCTGACCAATTCCCAACAGATGGGTTGGCAGGGGGCAGGCCCTCTCAAATACTTAGGGTCAGCCCAGCTGGGACAGTGGAGTTTGTGTGGAAGATGGAGAAGTGGGGGTGACCTTGGGCCTGTGCTCGGGTGCGGAAGGGACTCTCTTCAAGACACACAGAGGTTTCCTGACCAGAGGCATGAGAGTAAGTGGAGGACAGCAGGAGAACACCGCCGGGCAAATCTCCAGGGAGGAAGACAGCTGGGTGGGCTGGTGAGTGTTGCAGTCAAGAGGACTGAGCGGCATGCCTGAGAGGACTGGGTGCAAGCAGTCAGGGATGGATGCAGAGTCAGTCTGGGAGGATTGTGGAGTCTTAGCCAGGAGGGCTAGAGAAAGGGGCAGCTGCAACCAGACAGGCTGACAGTGGCGGTGCTGTGGCAGTGCTGTGATCAGTAGCCACAGGAGGACAGCTGAGCACTAGGACTTTTTTGCTACAGTACCAAAGGGGCCGTGGTCCCTGCCTGTAAAGGGCATTTGCTACTGGTCTAACTGAGCCTTTGTTAGATCATCAAAACATCTGTACGAGGAGTCCTATCCATTGGACCCTGTGTAGATTTACTCACCTGGAGCAGCGGTCCCTCTTGTTGTTTCTTCTAGACTTTGCTGCCACACCAGCTCGGTGAGTCAGCTCCAATTGACTTTATCTTATACAGCTGATTTAAGATGACAGACAGAGTTACACCACAAGATGCTAGCCGCACCTTTAGGCAGTTGGAAGATAATCCCCTGAGAGCCAATGCCCATGATACATTAAATAGTAACTTGGACAATGGGGCAGGCTCCATCAAATTGCTCTTTCATCGGCAGCATGATTAAAGAAATCTGGTCTTATTGGGATATCAGAACCCTATCAGAGTATTTGTGCACAGAGTGTATCCCCACTGGCCTGAGAATAAAGAAATTTCCATCTTTTGAATTGCAGGATGAAACCCTTAGGAACCATTGGACGGATGCTCTGTCTGTTTGTTCAAATACTCTGATTAATGTGTCATTAACATGTCCAAACAAAAAGAGATGGATGTGTTACAACAAGAAATATCAGATCTGCAGCAAGCCATTAGACCATTACAAGGTGCAACAGATTTTCAAGACCTCGACAAATGCCTGAATGATAAATCAAATCTCATAGAACAAGAGATAATTTGAGGCAAAAAGGTAAAAATGTTGAGGGACAAAATTGACTATGAGACCAATAATGTCTACATTTGGAAATGTGGACGCCACTGGAGTAGCTTATCCCAGGTGGCCAGTAGGGATGGGCCCAATGTTCGAGTCGAACGTAAGTATATATCAGTTCAGAGTATATAGTGCAGTCCGCATAGTATATATGTTGCACTTCACAGTATATAGTGCAGTCTGTATAGTGTACGTATATATATATATATGAAAGAGAAAAAGTGTAAACAGGAATCTGAACACGCTAGTGATACTAAAAATCAAATATGTGAACAGCTGAACCACACAAGTGAGATTTTATCACCTAAACAGTTAAATTATACAAATTGTGTTGCGCTAAATATAAACTTGAAAACAATAAATCAAAATATCATTATATTTAAAAAAAGTCCATGAAACACAAAGTGAAAATTAATATAATCAGATTTTATCAGAAGTATCATCCGCAAACTCCCACACCACGTGTGTATGGAGACCACCACTAGTGAAGCTGTGCTCTTACCAGAAGCACATGACCACCTACTACTGGTGAGTGCTGGGGAGGACAAGGAGACTGTGGATGGTTTGAAGCAAGAAACCTTACATCAACCACTGGAAAATCCTTTTTTCCCACTCACTGACCGTGGATGGAAGGATAGGAACAGAGTGTTTGGAGCATTAAGGCTTCCCCTGCCCCCCCCCCGTAATAGGTGGTCATGGGGTTCTGGTAGGAGCACACCTTCACTGGTGGTGGTGTCCGCACACACGTGGTGTAGGAGTTTGCAGATGATGCTTCTGACAAGATCTGATTATATTAATTTTCACTTTTTTTTATATATTTAATGATATTTTGATTTATTGTTTTCAAGTTTATATTTAGTGCAACACAATTTGTATAATATACAGTCCTGCTCACCATTATTGGCACCCCTTCATGTTTTGCATAACTGAGTGAATGTCTTCAGAAATAAATGGAAATGTACCAAATTTATATCAGCAGGATCTTTTAATTGGAGGTCCAAAGTAATTTAACAAAGACAATTGTTATTTCAACATAGATATTGTAATTATAAAGAAAAAACAGAAAACCAGCATGTGCACTAATATTGGCACCCCTCCTTAATATTTGGTTGCACACCCTTTGGCAGCGATGACAGCCTCCAAATGTTTCTTATATCCATCGATAAGCTTCTTGCACTTCTCGGGTGGCATTTTCTCCCACACTTCCTTTGCAATATGCTCAAGCTCTTGAACATTTGCAGGGTTCCTTTCTCCAATGGCAGTTTTCAGCTCCCCCCAAAGATTTTCAATTGGATTGAG
>BLSH010235367.1:21492-44919 GCA_018402905.1 Glandirana rugosa | reverse complement strand
ACTTTTTTTTTGTGAAAAAAAATCAAACATAACTTTTTAAAACGTTTTTTCATTAAAAAGAAGTATTTAAACCCGCTATTAAATATGACGATGGATAGAAACCATTTTTATTGGGTTTAATCACCTATAATAAACCAGAGACACTTTCAATATCTCAGATGTTCGATACCACGGTTAGTAACTTTTAACTAGTGTGGGCTACGTGACTGGTGGATAGAGTAGAGAACTCTGGGATTGTTCGGTCCTCTCATGTTTATGGGGGGTTTACTGGGGAAAAACCTTTCATCTGTAAGGTTCCAAAAATCATTCCCCGTACCACTGCCCCTTACTAAAAACCTTGGAATGTCTACTTTCCAAAAAGGGGTCATTTGGGGGGTATTTGTACTCTCCTGGCTTGTTAGGGTCTCAAGAGATGAGATAGGTGGTCAGTGCATCGGGTGTGATCAATTTTCAATGATTGGCACCATAGCTTGTAGACTCTATAACTTTCACAGAGACCAAATAATATCCACTAATTTGGGTTATTTTTACCAAAGATAGGTAGCAGTATAAATTATCGCCCAAATTTATGAAGAAAAATTACTTTTTTGCAAAATTTTTCAATACAAACTAAAAAAAAGTGTTTTTTTTTCAAAATTTTCGCTATTTTTTCCGCTTATATTGAAAAAAATAAAAAACCCAGCAGTGATTATATACCACCAAAAGAAAGCTCTATTTGTGAGAAAAAAATGATAAAAATTTTGTTTGGGTACAGTGTACCATGACTGAGTAATTGTCATTTAAAGTGTGAGAGTGCTGAAAGCTGAAAATTGGTCTGGTAAGGAAGGGGGTGTAAGTGTCCTGTATGGAAGTGGTTAAAATCACTGCTTCTAAAAATAAGATTGTTTTAAAAACGTATTTTGCATTGATAAATGTCTCCTAGGGCAGGACCTGGGTCCTCATACACTTTTTATGGCAATAACTTGCTCATAAGCCTTTAAAATGAGCACTTTTGATTTTTCATGTTCATGTCCCATAGACTTTAATAGGGTTTGCATATTCGCACAAATTTTTTGCCTGTTCCTGGTGTTCTGGTGTGAACCGAACCGCGGGATATTAGGCCCATCCCTAGTGGCCAGTGGTTTTGAAAAACATGTCAGCTTTTCTGCTATGGAATCAGATGTATTGGAGGATACCCGTGTGGCCTCTGATTCAGAAGAGTCGGCGGTGCGATCAACTACTTAAAATTTACAGGAGAGTATGCATACCCCAGGTTCATCAAAAAATGGCCAGAGAAGGCGGAAGCAAAACATGAAGGGCTGGAAAAGAAATGGAAGAGGACCCAGAGAGGAGGCAAAAAGTGGAGACACAGGAGTTCAGAAGCGCTATCCATCCCGACGCATCACCACGCAAGGTTTAGAGGATTACCCTGTTAAATTGAAATGTCCTAAACCTGTCTGACAGGTCACTCTCGGAGGATGAGACACGTTTGTTATCAAAAGGGTTAAATATTTCTCTACAAAGACATTTTAACCTCTTTGATACCATTTTGGATATCAATAAGTTTGTCCAGAATCTAACCATTAAAAAACATTATTTTGCAGCAGTAAATATAGAGCATGTTGATTCTTATCAATTTCTTGATGACTCATTTAATCTCACCAATTTTTCTTTTAGTGAACATTGTGCGATCAGAGATCTGGAGGATCTGGCACAGGAGGGTCAGCCCCCAATTATATCTAACATCAATGAGGAGTCTATCCAGTCTGTGACCTTCAGGACTAGATCTGAATTCTATCCGATCAATTCCCGTACCCCTGAGATACATAACTTTTAAAAAATGGTTGAGCAGGATCTGACCATTTTGGCTTAGTCAATTCATGGTGGACATTTGACATGGCAAGATAATCTTATGAAAGGGGAACGTTTGTCCATAAAAAATCTTGAAGAGGATGAGTCTATTGTAATTTGGAATTCAGACAAGAGGGGTCTAATTGTGGTGATGAATGTAGAGTATAGAGTATAGAGAAGAAGCGATACGACAGTTGTCATATTCCAGTATATACATTACTCTTACAGGTGACCCCACACAGAGATACAGGGCAGTATTGTCTGGGTTATTGGACAGGGGTGTTACTCTGGGTATATTTAACCACAAAGAGGCAGCTGTTCTGATCCCCTGATCTGAACATCTTCCTCTTTGCTCCATCAGGAGCTCTGGTGAACACAGGTTAGTACTTAGACTCCGTACCTCAGGTGAGCCTGTGTCATCTGCCAGGGTGACTACCTGTGTACCTATCCTGCTGATCACTGGTGGTCCTGCAACTGCTATAGCAACTGGTCTTCGAGCCTGACGCCTGATTCTGACAGGGGGTGAAGTTTTCGCCCCCTCTCTCGCCAACTTGTACATGTGTTGGTGGGAGCGGTCCGGCATCTTTGGATCAGAGAACCCCTTTAGACCCCTTATAAAATTATACCTTAGGTACATAGACGATCTTTTGATCGTCATGGAAGATGGGGTCACACATCTTGACCCCTTGCTTTTATATGTGAACTCAAATAACAAAAAGCTATCATTCACTGGACAGGGGGACAATACAAATATTTGTTATCTGGATGTTAAGTTGACAGGTGATGGACCAGGTGTTACTACCTCTAAGCCCGTCCATTAGGGGTGCCCAGGCGCTGCCCCTTCTATCCCCGCCACCCACTATATGCATAATGGGTAGATTCATGCATAGCATGAATCTATCCATGGCCGCCATGGCCACCCCCTATTCAGGCGTCTGGCTCCTTTCAGGATGCCAGGCGTCTGAATTACAGTGGCGGGGGTGTTTTTTTTGAAGCACCTGATTAGAGCCATGGGCTCTAATAGGCTTCACAATAGTGTGGCTTGTGGTGCAGAGCATTGTGCCATGAACCCACCCAGGTGTTACAACAGCGAATTAATATTCGCTGTTGTAACACTGATCCTCAATCAGAAGCGGGTGTGAGACCCATTTTCTAATTGGCCGAAAAGAGAAGACTCCCGACTGGCTACCGAGAAGGAGGGAGGAAACAGAAGCCACCACCATTGTGGAGAGCAGGGGAACGGGAGGCCACCGCCAAGCATGGAGTAAGTGCGACCGACCGACCTTGGTGGCATAATGTTTGTCGCCCCCCAAAGAATGTTCTACTGGCTGCCACTGCTACCTCCCTTTATAGAAAGCCTCTCTCGGGCAATCCACTCTTTCTTGCTCAATCAGGCCACCCCAAACACACAATCAAAGGGATACCCATTGCTTAGTTCTTGTGAGTAGAGTTGAGCGAACCCGAACTGTAAAGTTCGGGCTCGTACCGAACTTGCGGGTGTCCTTGTCCCGAACCCGAAAGTTTGAGAAAAAGTCCGGGTTCGGGTTCTGGTATTTTATCACGCATGTTGAATAGCTGCAGGGCAGTCAATCAACAAGCGTTTCACTGGTTTTCCTAGAAGCCATCACAGCCATGCCTACTAATGGCATGGCTGTGATTGGCCAGTGTATGATGTGACCCAGCCTCTATATGAGGCTGGAGTCACAGTGCTGCATGTCACATGCTCTCAGGTTAGTGTAGGGAGAGGATGCTGCCGGCGCTGTGAGGGACAGATTGCAGATCTAATAACTAGGTAGAAATTATTACTACTGCTGTGAGGGACAGATTGCAGTGACAATAACTAGGTAGAGATTACTACTACTGCTTTGAGGGACAGATTGTAGATCTATAACATCTCATCCTGCATTACAGAACGATCTGATTACAGAACGATCTCTCATCCTGCACTACAGAACGATCTGATTACAGAACGATCTCTCATCCTGCATTACAGAACGATCTGATACTGGACTAGGTAGAGATTACTACTGCTGTGAGGGACAGATTGCAGATCTAATAACATCTCCCATTTTTCTTCCTTTTGCAGCCCTCTAGCACTTTCCAGGACTTTTTTGAGCCGAAAAGTTCGGGTCCCCATTGACTTCAATGGGGTTCGGGGTCAAGTTCGGGTAACGGTCAGTACCGAAACCAAACGTTTCCACAAAGTTCGGCCGAACCCTAACATCCAGGTGTTCGCTCAACTCTACTTGTGAGTTAGAAGGATATGTGTCACGCCTTGACCGGGATTCGATCCTGGGACCTGGTGTTCTTGGGTTGGGTTTCCTGCTGCCTGTGCCACAGGGAAACTTCTGTCTTTGTGGAGCTCTAGGTTTCTGCTGCTTGGTGATTTTGGACTCTGGCTCCACTCAGTGGCCTAGTAGGTAGTCTACTTATTTAGTACTCTATAAATCCTCACTTCCCCTTCCTGTCCCTGCCCTAGTAAAGGTACCACTTCCTGCTTGTTATTATACCTGATTGTTTTGCTTGTTGCTAACTTTGCTTGTACCTGACTATGCTTTTGTATTGCCCTTTGTACTACGTTGACCGATTGTTGCTGAACCTTGCCTGTCCATGATGCCGTCTCTGGTTTACCCTTGGATCTCCGCCTTGATTGCTACCGGACCGACATTGGGTCACCCTTGGCTCCCGACTACGCCCACTACTATCCGTGAGTCATTTATTTATTTTGTTGTTCCTTGATTTGATCTGTTTGCACTTACCATAGAGGTCCCAGAATTCTGGCTGCAGGTTCGTAACCGTCCTCGACCTGATACCGGGATAACAAGACTACTGGTTAGGAAACCGGAGTGATAGTTGGGGTTCCTGGCAGACCTAACAATTTGTAGCAGTGATGGTGCCTTTGAACAAGAGGCTTCTGCTTTATACAGACGCTTCCTGAACAGAGGCTACCCAGAAGTGGATGATCAACAGAGATTTATCGATTGCAAAGGGGAAGAAGAGGATAGATTTGCTACCCAATAAACATCTTTGTAAAGCCAACAATCCAAATAAAGCTAGGAAGCGGGACCTTAGACCCACTATTACCAACCTCTTTAGTGCAGAATTTAACTCCATAAAAATATTATTCTTAAACATTTACTCATTTTGTCTATGGAGGAGATTTGCTCTGAGATTCTAAAGGAGGGAGTTATGTAATTTCTCGTTGGGCACCTACTTGGGTTGTTCTTTGTCCCCCAGTTTTTTTTAGTAGGAAACCCATAAAATCTCTTATATGGCTACACTGTAAAGGAAACTACAAATGTGGGGCTAGTGAATGCCCATGTTGTAAATATATATTGGGAGGTACTAAGTTTGCCTCCATGTCTAATAAGAGAGAATTTGGTACTGGTTCTTTCTACAGCTGTAACACAAGCATTGTGATATATCTTATTTCATGTAGTATCTGCTGTGATCAGTATGTGGGAAGAACGACCAGACGCCTGTGTGATAGATTTTATGAGCATGTCAAAACTAAAGCCTTGTACACACGGGACGACGATCGTATACAACAGGTCGTACTAACAACTGTTGTATGCGATATCGATCGTTCGTATGCGTGATTAGAACAGTCGAACATACGACGGTCGTACAAGGGAGTTGTATGAGCAGACTCGAAAACTTGGTCGTACCAACAAGTGCTCATACGACCGTTGTATCGTGTGTACAGAGCAGTTCGTACAACAAAGTTGTATTGTGCAAAACACGCATGCTCAGATGTCAGGAACGGCCGGATGCTAATTACATGCACCTGAACGGTCGTACGATCGTGTAGTGCAGTCAGTATGCAAGTTACACTATGCAACATACGATTTGCGATGATCGTACATATGATCGTCGTCCCGTGTGTACGAGGCTTAAATCTACAAATGTGGGCAAACATTTCATGGGGGGGGGGGTGGTTAAATCTACCATGCAGATTCAAGTCATAGGCAAGACTAGAGTTCCAAAAAGGGGAGAGGACGCTTTCCATCTGCTGTGTCGCAGAGAGGTGTTCTGGATATTCCATCTACAGACTCGCATCCCCAGAGGCTTGAACTTTGAATGGGATGTGAATTATTTCTATAAGTAAACTTTTGGCATCATTCTGCCACGCATGTAGGAGCTTTTCTTATATGGGTATATATAATCTTTTGATAGTTTTTTGATACTCTTGACAACGAAAATATTTTTTAACATGTTTTTCTAACATGATATATATATTTTTTGAAAAAATCTTTTGGATATATATATTTTTTCTTTATCCAGTTGCTGACCGCCCGCCGTGGATTGACAGCGGCAACATTGCTCTCCTGCGCGAACCGCCGTCACCTAGCGGCGGCCGTAGGAGCGAGTATTGTGGGCGCGTGTGCGCGCACTGCCAGAGGCACGTTCGCTAGCGGGTGGGGCGGACTTGATGCCGCTCCCCGACAGTGACAGAATGGGGATCCGTGTATGTAAAGAAGCAGATCCCCGTTCTGACGGGAGAGGAGAGTGATCGCATGTTCCCTGTATATGGGAGCAGCAATCACTCTCCTCCCCAGGCAGCCCAGCCCCCACACAGTTAGAAACACCTAGCAGGGAACACAGTTAACCCCTTAATCGCCCCCTAGTGTTAACCCCTTCCCTGGCAGTGACATTTACACAGTAATCAGTGGCTATTTAAAGCTCTGATTGCTGTATAAATGTCACCGGTCCCAAATGAGTGTCCGATCTGTACGCTGCAATATTGCAGTCCCGCTAAAAATTGCAGATCGCCACCACTACTAGTAAAAAATAAAAATAAAAACGCCATAAATCAACTCTCATGGTATGTAGACGCTATAACTTTTGCGCAAACCAATCAATATACGCTTATTGCAATTTTTTTTTTTTACCAAAAATATAAGGAAGAATATATATCGGCCTAAAGTAACTGATGAAGAAATTTGTTTTTGTATATATATTTTTTTGGATATGTATTATAGCAATAAGTAACAAATATTGTTTTTTTGTGTTTTTTTTTCAAAATTGTCCCTCTTTGTTTATAGCGCAAAAAATAAAACCCGCAGAGGTGATCAAATACCACCAAAAGAAAGCTCTATTTGTGGGGAAAAGGGACTTACATTTTGTTTGGGTACAACGTCACACGACCGCGCAATTGTCAGTTAAAGCAACGCAGTGCCGTATCGCAAAAATTGCTCTGGCCAAGAAGGGGGTAAATCCTTCCAGGGCTGAAGCAGTAAAAGTTCACCTAAAATCCTAAAATCCAGCTCCCCTATGTACCAATATACCAGTAATGTACCTCTGTTGCACAAAAATACATATTTATGGTTTAGAAGATTAGGCCTGCCTCCATCCATGGATGTAGCTTGCAGATCATTTCAGAATCTTCCTGGTATACAGAGGACAGACACACAGGACGGAGATGCCAGTATGACCCAGGAAAGAGTTTACCAGCTGAACTCATTAGCACACCTTCCCTCATCAACTACGTTTTCACAGCACCCTCCATGTGTGAATTTGCCTGACTTCCCCAGCATCCCTTCGGACGGGCTGATGGTGCATGCTAAATTCCCTGGGGCTGCATGCAGCCCACGGGACACCCCTGATGTAGCGCAAGAGCCTTCCTGATTGCATACACAATAATTGAATAGATAGGTGTTTCCTCCTATTATATAGTTTTGGTAAATCTAAAGGAGATTGTACAGAGATTGTACAATCAGATTGTATAGTGTATGGCCCCATTTATACACCTAAAATTACCTAGTTTTTTTTATGTCATTAATTATTAATAGCACACTAAACACAGAAGCAAACACACATTTTGCCACATGAAAAAAAACAGGTGTCAAATGCAGTAAAAAAAAACTTACAAAAATGAGCTACTTTACCAGGTGTAGCGCAGCTCATTGAAATCGATAGGCTGTCCTGTGTGTGTCTCTGGAAAAACAAGCCAAAAAACGTGCGCTCCCACTACTCTAGGTGTGAGTGGGGCCTGGAAGTGAAATTGGTGCTTTTACACAAGAACAATGAGGCTCCATTCACATTTTGTGTGTCTCCAAACGCATGGCAAACTGTACAGAAAATGCGCGCTTTACCAATGCTGCAAATGTGCATGGTGTTTATGAGGTCATTACATGTTAAAGGATCCCCAAGTGCTGCAAACGCTGCTTACCGCAAAAAGACTGCGGTAACAAACCATGCTCCGCTCCACAAAAAAGTTCCGGAGCTGCTCTGGGGTGATTGTTGTGCGTATGGCATCCCATTTAAGTGAATGAACTGCCCTATGCATGACGAGTGAAAACGCCCCAAAACAAGCGCATGCAGGAATGGGAGTCTCTGCTATGTGTAGAAGTGAAAGAGGCCTGACAACTGAGTGTCTCTGTCCACTCCCTCCTATGTACTTGTATAAAGATGGCCATACACTATGCAATCTGATTGTACAATCTCTGTACAATTTCTTTTAGATTTACCAGAATTATGGAATAGAGGACACACCTGAACAATCTATTCAATTTGTAACAAGTCCGACAGGCCGTAAAGCAAGAAATATAATATAATTACAATCCTGCGCTCACTTTGAATAAAATAAAAGGAAGGAATTGGGAATGCAAAATGACGAAAAGTATATGTCTAAGTA
The DNA here is from genome assembly GCA_018402905.1 of Glandirana rugosa. Classification (NCBI taxonomy): domain Eukaryota; kingdom Metazoa; phylum Chordata; class Amphibia; order Anura; family Ranidae; genus Glandirana; species Glandirana rugosa. The sequence goes on along the minus strand of BLSH010235367.1, from coordinate 36,452 downwards.
CATAAGGAAGCGCGCATAAACAACCGATCTAGATTGTCACAAAGTCACTGGGATAAAATTGCAGCGCCTATGGTTGAAACTAGAGTCACACAAAAAGAAATAGGTCCAGAGAATGACATCCAAGGACAAATGTTCTTCTTGTTATATGTTTGTCGATTATTTCACAGGATAGACATAATCCACAGAAATCCACGATTTTAGGTAATAGATGTGTGCTTACCAGAATCTGGTGGTAATTGCGCAAGGATCAAATCCAGGTCAGAAGATCGCTCTCATGGAAACCCAATGTTGAGGAGGGGGAGATATCCTATCCAGATATGGCGTTTCCGTCTCTTATGGCTCCACTGCAGAGGGTTCCTCAGCCCCTCAATTTGTTGTATCCTGGTGGAAATCCTGGTGGGACACTTTATTCCTCCAAAGGGGGGACAGGGATGGAGAGGAGTATGGCTCCAAATCCTTGCGTCTCAGTTACAGGGACTCATCCAGTATACACCCCATACATGTAAACAAGAGAAGATCCGCAATCGTGTAATACCATTTTAAAAGGAATTTATTACAATCCAAGGATTAAAAATACTCACGTTGTATAAAATGTATACAGAGCTCTATATAAAATGACAGGAGAGATAGGGAACCCAACGCGTTTCGGCTACTGAGCCGTCATCTGGGGTATTCCCCCCTCCTGTCAGTCCTGTTATTTATACTAAATGCAGTACAAGAATGACCCGCCTCTAGGGGGCTGCAAAACGGAAGTTCAAATTTTTTCATGAAAAATGGCGCCGACGGCGTGCATTCCACGCCTCTAAACCATAAGGAAGCTATCCAGGTGGTTGGTATATTGAAGTAAAAAGACCCATAGTCATTAATTTTAATGTCCAGATCCGTATTAAATGGAAAAGTTAAAAAGAAAGTGCAATTTATGCAGTTGGTATGATAAAAAAAATTTTGGAATCATAGCGGTACTGTGGCCCGGAAGTACTCGGATTTCCGAGCCACTGGCACGTGGTATACAAGAGCGAAAACTGCTATGTACTGCATAGCTGATGGGAGATCTAAAGGAGATTGTACAATCAGATTGTATAGGAAGTGGGTGGAAGGTAGTATTGTAATGAGGGAGGCGTGGTCCAGAGTGGTAAACACGCCCAATCACACCCTCTTCTGTGATGAAACAAGGAAGTGAAGGCTTCTGGGAGATGACCTAACAGGAAACAGTGTTGCCAACCTCCAGTAGCGTTTTTTACTGGCAAAACATGGAAAATTTACTGGCAGAGCACATTTTTTACTGGCAACTTGAAAAATAATAGAACTCCTATTAAAAACGAAGACAATTGATATTTAAACACAACACGGAAACACTGACAATACCCATATCAAGTAATTTGCTTTACACTTAAAAAGTCAGCACAGCATGACAAATTATCAGACCCTGATATTTATAGATAGTTGTAAAAATCAGTAAATTTACTGACGGTTGGCAACCCTGACAGGAATTGAATGCTGATACAAACTACAGGAAGTGATGACATCTGAAAATCTGTTCAAAGATACAACAATACTGACAAGATTCTAAATGTCAATGAGGTCAGTAAGAGAAAAGCACATTGGGATGGCTGGGCCAGAAATGGATTTGGGAAAAAAGCTTCTATTTTTAATGAAAAGTGGAATCCTGCCCGAAAAGGTGAACTTATCCTTTAATATAATATCTCTTTTCGCCCCCCTCCAATTCTGTCCTGTTCTTCTCTCCTCCGTTTCCATCATCTACTCTTCCATACATACAGTATCTCACAAAAGTGAGTACACCCCTGACATTTTTGTAAATATTTTATTATATCTTTTCATGTGACAACGCTGAATAAATTACACTTTGCTACAATGTAAAGTAGTGAGTGTACAGCTTGTATAACAGTGTAAATTTGCTGTCCCCTCAAAATAACTCAACACTCAGCCATTAATGTCTAAACTGCTGGCAACAAAAGTGAGTACACCCCTAAGTGAAAATGTTCAAATTGGACCCAATTACCTATTTTCCCATCCTGGTGTCATGTGACTCATTAGTGTTACAAGGTGTGAGTGGGGAGCAGGTGTGTTAAATTTGGTGATATCGCTCTCACTCTCTCATACTGGGCACTGGAAGTTCAACATGGCACTTCATAGCAAAGAACTCCCTGAGGATCTGAAAAAAAGAATTGTTGATCTACATAAAGATGGCCTAGGCTATAAGAAGATTGCCAAGACCCTGAAACTGAGCTGCAGCATGGCGGCCAAGACCATACAGCGGTTTAAAAGGTCAGGTTCCACTCAGAACAGCGCTTCGCCATGGTCGACCAAAGAAGTTGAGTGCACGTGCTCAGCGTCATATCCAGAGGTTGTCTTTGGGAAATAGACATGTGAGTGCTGCCAGCATTGCTGCAGAGGTTGAAGAGGTGAGGGGTCAGCCTGTCAGTGCTCAGACCATATGCCGCACACTGCATCAAATTGGTCTGCATGGCTTTCATCCCAGAAGGAAGCCTCTTATAAAGATGATGCACAATAAAGCCCACGTTTTGCTGAAGACAAGCAGACTAAGGACATGGATTACTGGAACCATGTCCTGTGGTCTGATGAGACCAAAATAAACGTATTTGGTTCAGATGGTGTCAAGTGTGTGTGGCGGCAACCGGTTGATAAGTACAAAGACAAATGTATATTGCCTACAGTCAAGCATGGTGGTGGGAGTGTTATGGGCTGGGGCTGCATGAGTGCTGCCGGCACTGGGAAGCCACAGTTCATTGAGGGAACCATGAATGCCAACATGTACTGTGGCATACTGAAGAAGAGAATGACCCCCTCCCTTCGGAGACTGGGCCACTGGGCAGTATTCCAACATGATAACGACCCCAAACACACCTCCAAGAAAACCACTGCCTTGCTAAAGAAGCTAAGGGTAAAGGTGATGGACTGGCCAAGCATGTCTCCAGACCTAAACCCTATTGAGCATCAGTGGGGCATCCTCAAATGGAAGGTGGAGGAGCGCAAGGTCTCTAAAATCCACCAGCTCTGTGATGTCATCATGGAGGAGTGGAAGAGGACTCCAGTGGCAACCTGTGAAGCTCTGGTGAACTCCATGCCCAAGAGGGTTAGGGCAGTGCTGGAAAATAATGGTGGCCACACAAAATATTGACACTTTGGCCCCAATGTGGACATTTTCACTTTAGGGGTGTACTCACTTTTGTTGCCAGCGGTTTAGACATTAATGGCTGTGTGTTGAGTTATTTTGAGGGGACAGCACATTTACACTGTTATACAAGCTGTACACTCACTACTTTACATTGTAACAATGTGGTCTATTTCAGTGGTACAGGAACAATGCCAAAGAAAAATTGAATAAAGAAATCCAACTCAGTAAAATTGGTGAAAAGAGGGAGATGTTGAATGGAAGTGACCAACCATGGCGAGATATACTGGTGAGGAGTGATGTAACCGACCACTGTGGAGAACATGTAGGTCTGATACTCCTCCACCCCTTCTATTTGTACCCCTGCAGGGCTCCAAACGGATCTCTCTCAACGTCAGGTGGACACCGCCCCTAGCAAAGAGGGGGAGAGGAGAGAAAGAGGTGATGACATCTCCATCATTCCTGACCATCTTGTGGGAAGGACAGCACTATGAGCATGAATCCTCTGGCATGCGCGATGGACCTAACCGCACAAGCTGGTGTTGTCACGTCAAGGCCAAGCCGCCAACGTGCAGCGGACAGTCACCTCACGTTGATGTCTTCCTTGATGGGCAGGAGAATCCGATGGAGGAACATTTTTGTTCTTTTGTTTTGCCTCATAAGGAAGATTTGTAGAGGAAGAATTGAAATGAACATCCAGGCACAAAATTCACCCTTCAAACAGCTTTGATGGCAACATTTCCGACTGTCATCAATTAGGATGTTTTCCATACTGTATATTTCCATACATCTAACCCAGCCTTTCTCAACCATTTCAACACTGAGGAACCGTTGAAATAATTCTTTGGTCTCGGGGAACCCCTGCTTAAAATTAAAAATCTACAACTCATGATACATTAGCAAATAAGAATGGAAAGGTGTGGTTCTGGACAGCAGGAGGTGATGCATGATTGGTACTATTTACCTATTGATATATACTACTAAAATTCATGAAAAGACTCAGTTCAATCGTTGAATTTTTGTACATGAAATTGTATGTTTATGATTTTTTGCATTTTTCTGTAATCAGATTTGTACAAGGCATGTGTCTGTTCTAGTCCACGAGGAAGCCTTCACAGGCGAAACATGTTGGACCTCGATACAGATTTCAAAATTGCCGTAAACATTCTTTGTACTCTACTGTAAACTTGTTTGAACCCTTTACACTGTGCAATGATTTTAAGTGTTGATGCTTCATTAGTACAACTATGTACTACTTTTAAGTACGAAACAATAAAAATTTATACTTTTTAAGAAACTTACTAATATTTAACCTTCTTCATCTTGAATTGGTTCCAATTCTGATTATTTGCACCGTTATAGTCCCACCAAAACCCTAACCCCTTTTTCCCCAGTATTTCCTCCCCTTCTCCCTCTCCCCTCCCCTCCCCTCCCAGTTCAGTCCCTTTCTTTCCCTTATCTATCCCTTCCCCTTCCTTTCCATTCTTATTTACAATATATATTTGGGAGGAGGTGCTCTTTTGAGGAAGTGCCACCATACTCCCCTAATCCATGATACATTAGTGTGATGGTCAATGGGAAGAACGCTCCTTACACTTGTGGTCATTGTGAAGAATTACCCCCCTTACAGATAGATAAAAAGATCAATGATCTCATTGGGAATTTATCTGAGAGGTAGAAATTGGCCATTGCTCAAGGAACCCCTAGCAACCTCTGGAGGAACCCTGGTTGAGAAACCCTGGTCTAACCTCTTCCCGCTGACCTTACCTTTTCTATCTCCTCTTCTGTCCCTTCTGTACTTTATATAACACATCTAACAACTCATTCTAAACCCACCGAATGTCTACAATGGAAGCTGAAGATACGATTACGCTTTTTGTTACACAGTAACCAAGAACTATTATTTCCATTACGTGGATTCATTCACTGGCGGCTACAATAGAGCCGAGTTATTATTATTGCTGTCGCTCGTATATTCAAATCTAGAAAATTGCAATAATCTTTTGTCCCAACAGATGGAGTCTTATATCTTTTAAATGGCAGTGGAAATGTAATGTCTGTTTTTTCATGCAACAAACACTGCATCTAGATTGACTGAATGGAAGCTAGATTGCGGAGTTATGCACAGAAAAAAAAATGGATATCTCAATTTACGCAGTAGAGGTCTACACATGGATGTCTGCAGGGCGATGCTGGAGCATATACTGAAAGTGCAAGTCAATCACTTTTATAGACTTGTGAACCCTCACACGACGCATGCACTGTATATTAATCAACAGACACCACCCAAAAGTGAAATATTCAATATTCTGTCAGCACTGGTGGATGGGATTTTTTGCCAGTTCTTTTCAGCTCTCAGATTCCAGTGGCCAAATATTCCTATGCTATCTTGTGTCTGAATGTCTCCGTTCCTTCCAGTAAGGCTGTAATAAAGATATCACTCTCTTCCAGCTGCTCTCCCCGAATGTACACTCACCGGCAACTTTATTAGGTACACCTGTTCAATTGCTTGGCAACACAAATTGCTAATCAGCCAATCACATGGCAGAAACTCAATACATTTAGGCATCTAGACATGGTGATGATGACTTGCTGAAGATCAAACCGAGCATCAGAATGGAGAAGAAAGGGTGATTTAAGCGACTTTGAACGTGGCATGGTCTGAGTATTTCTGGGATTTTCACACACAACCATCTCTCGGGTTTACAGGGAATGGTCCGAAAAAGAGAAAATATCCATTGAGCGGTAGTTGTGTGGAGGAAAATGCCTTGCTGATGTCAGAGGAGAATGGGCAGACTGGTTTCAGATGATAGACAGACAACAGAATACCATCTCTGAATACACAACACATCGAACCTTGTAGCAGATGGGCTACAGCAGCAGAAGACAACACTGGGTGTCACTCCTGTCAGCTAAGAACAGGAAACTGAGGCTACAATCCGGCTCACCAAAATTGGACATTAGAAGATTGGAAGAACGTTTCCCAGTCTGATGAGTCTGGATTTCAGCTGCGACATTCAGATGGTGGGGTCAGAATTCGGCGTAAACAACATGAAAACATGGATCCATCCTGCCTTGTATCACCAGTTCAGGCTGGTGGTGTTATGGTGTGGGGGATATTTCCTTGGCACACTTTGGGCCCTTAGTACCATTTGAGCATCGCTTAAATGCCACGGCCTACCTGAGTATTGTTGCTGGCCATGTCCATCCCTTTATGACTACAGTGTCCCCATCTTCTGATGGCTCCTTCCAGCAGGATAATGCACAAAGCTCCAATCACTGCACTCCAATGGCCTCCACAGTCACCACATCTCATCCAATAGAGCACCCTTGGGATGTGGTGGAATGGGAGATTCTCATCATGGATGTGCAGCCGACAAATCTGCAGCAACTGTGTGATGCTATCATTGTCACTATGGACCAAAATCTCTGAGGAATGTTTCCAACACCTTGTTGTATCTATGCCACGAAGAATGAAGGAAAAAGGGGGTCCAATTCGGTACTAGCAAGGTGTACCTAATAAAGTGGGCAGTGAGTGTATGTTGGGACAGTTGGGTTGAACATGGTGGCATATCTATACAACTATGGGTCCCAGGGCAATCTTTTGAGCAATCTTTTTTGCCCAACTTTACTGGGCATCCCACTCTACAGCGTCTTGAAAAAGTATTCATACCCCTTTAAATTTTCCACATTTTGTCATGTTACAAAATGTAAATGTATTTTATTAGAATAGACCAACACAAAGTGGTACATAATTGTGAAGTGGCAGGAAAATGATAAATGGTTTGAGTCAATACTTTGTAGAACCGCCTTTCACTGCAATTACAGCTGCAAGTCTTCTTGGGGGAAGTCTCTACCAGCTTTGCACTTCTAGAGAGGACATTTTCGCCCATTCTTCTTTGTAAAATATGTCAAGCTCTGTCAGATTGGATGGAGAGCGTCTGTGAACAGCAATTTTCAAGTCTTGCCACAGATTCTCAATTGGATTTAGGTCTGGACTTTGACTGGGCCATTCTAACACATGAATATGCTTTGATCTAAACCATTCCATTGCAGCTCTGGCTGTATGTTTAGGGTCGTTGTCCTGCTGGAAGGTGAATATCTGCCCCAGTCTCAAGTCTTTTGCAAATTTTAACAGGTTTTCTTCTAAGATTGCCCTGTATTTGGCTCCATCCATCTTCCCATCAACTCTGATCAGCTTCTCTGTCCCTGCTGAAGAAAAGCATCCTCACAACATGATGCTGCCACCACCATGTTTCACAGTGGGGATGGTGTGTTCAGGGCGATGTGCAGTGTTCTGCCACACATAGCGTTTTGCTTTTAGGCCAAAAAGTTCAATTTTGCTCTCATTTGAACAGAGCACCTTCTTCCACATGTTTGCTGTGTCCCCCACACGGCTGCTCACAAACTGAAAACAGGACTTCTTATGGCTTTCTTTCAACAATGGCTTTCTTCTTGCCACTCTGCCATAAAGGCCAGATTTGTGGAGTGCACGACTAATGGTTGTCCTGTGGACTGATTCTCCCACCTGAGCTGTGGATCTCTGCAGCTCTCCAAAGTTACCATGGGTCTCTTGGATGCTTCTCTTATATTATTTAGTCTGTAGGAAAGTTATAGAGTCCACAAACTATGGTATATACTGTATCTCTGGAAATCAATTAATCCTGATGAACTGATGGCCTATCTCATTTCTTGAGACTGGGGAAGCGATCAGGATTTTTTTTTCTTACACGTTATGATTGCTTATCCACTTGCCCTTCGGATGGTTTTACCCCCCTTCATGACCGGCCATTTTTTGCTATGCGGCACTGCATTACTTTAACTGACAATTGCGCAGTCAAGCAATGTTGTACCCAAACTAAAATTTTATATCTGTTTTTTTTCACACAAATAGAGCTTTATTTTGGTGGTATTTGATCACCTTTTGTTTTTATTACATAAAAAGAAAAAAGACCAACAATTTTGAAAAAAAAAACCAAAACAATATTTTTTTACTTTTGGCTATAAAGCCTATCCCATAAAAAAATGGCCCAAATATATTCTGCTACATGTCTTAGGGAAAAAAAAATCTTAATAACTGTATATTGATAGGTTTGTGTAAAAGTTATAGCGTTTACAAACTATGGGATTTATACAAGAATTTATATTTATTTATTTTTATTTTTTATTAGTAATGGCAGTGATCAGCGACTTATAACTGAACTGTGATACTGCAGCGGTCAATCTGTCACTAACTGATGCTGGGGCAACTAACTGCCTCTGGCATCACCAGTGCCATTACTACGGTGATCAGTGCTAATAATATGCACACACTGTACTAATGACAGTGGGCAGGAAGGGGTTAAACATCTAGGGTGATCAAGGGGTTAAATATGTGTCTAACCAGTGTTTGTGTGTGTACTGTGTGCTGCTTTTAATGTGGATCTAGTTGTTTTTGAAAAACCAACAGGATCCCCTGTCACTGAACACAGCTCTGTGCTGTTTACACTGACAGAGCTGTGTTCTGTAAGACTCAGAGCCGATTGCTGGGTGCCGGCGGTCAATCACTGGCCTGTACCTAGTGATGCATCACAACAGCCAGGTGGGCGCTCGCTTGTGCCCCCTACTCGGGAATTCAGAACCATATATATATACTGTATATATATATATATATATATATATATATAGTATCTCGCAAAAGTGAGTACACCCCTTACATTTTTGTAAATATTTTATTCTATATTTTCATGTGACAACACTGAAGAAATTACACTTTGCTACAATGTAAAGTACTGAGTCTACATCTTGTATCTGAAGGAAAGAAGGAAGTGGTGTGGCGCTGAGATATACTCAGAGGAAAATTTAAAAAATATATAAATAAATTGTGACTGCAGCCCCCACAAAGCCTGGAGAATCTCCAGGTATGTGAACAGAGGGAAAAGGGGTTAAAGTGGGTGTGGCGCTGCCATCTCCGATGACGTCTCTTTGACGAAACGCGTAAGGCGGAGCCAGAGAACGCCCCACGCACTACCGGTTTTACATGGCGGAACAAACGCAGTCTCCGGATTTGAGTGTCTGACTTCTCGTTTTACATATGTAAATGCCTACTACATTGTGCCTCTATACATTGCTTCCTACACTATGGAGTTTACTTTTTCTATGTGATCCGTCTGTACCCATTGGGCTGTGCCATACAACATCAGGATCCGAGCCTACCCCATCTCTAGGACAATCGCAGCAGAAGGGTTGGTGAGTGGGGTGTGCAGGAGGGGAGCACCTGTCTATCTATATCCATTTGCTCCACCTTCCCCCCACCCCCTTTACAGATGAACGGTCAATCCTAAAATTGTGGACTGTTTTACATGTATGAGAATATATGTTGGTGCTTTTTGGATTTATGTTTTTTCACTCACTACTGTTTTATATCACTGCATGATTCACCATTTGTTTTGAAGCATATACAGTGGGTACGGAAAGTATTCAGACCCCCTTAAATTTTTCACTCTTTGTTCTATTGCAGCCATTTGCTAAAATCATTTAAGTTCATTTATTTCCCTCATTAATGTGCACACAGCACCCCATATTGACAGAAAAACACAGAATTATTGACATTTTTGCAGATTTATTAAAAAAGAAAAACTGAAATATCACATGGTCCTAAGTATTCAAACCCTTTGCTGTGACACTCATATATTTAACTCAGGTGCTGTCCATTTCTTCTGATCATCCTTGAGATGGTTCTACACCTTCATTTGAGTCCAGCTGTGTTTGATTATACTGATTGGACTTGATTAGAAAAGTCACACACCTGTCTATATAAGACCTTACATCTCACAGTGCATGTCAGAGAAAATGAGAATCATAAGGTCAAAGGAACTGCCTGAAGAGCTCAGAGACAGAATTGTGGCAAGGCACAGATCTGGCCAAGGTTACAAAAAAATTTCTGCTGCACTTAAGGTTCCTAAGAGCACAGTGGCCTCCATAATCCTTAAATGGAAGACGTTTGGGACGACCAGAACGCTTCCTAGAGCTGGCCGTCCGGCCAAACTGAGCTATCGGGGGAGAAGAGCCTTGGTGAGAGAGGTAAAGAAGAACCCAATGATCACTGTGGCTGAGCACCAGAGATGCAGTCGGGAGATGGGAGAAAGTTGTAGAAAGTCAACCATCACTGCAACCCTCCACCAGTCGGGGCTTTATGGCAGAGTGGCCCGATGGAAGCCTCTCCTCAGTGCAAGACACATGAAAGCCCGCATGGAGTTTGCTAAAAAACACCTGAAGGACTCCAGGATGGTGAGAAACAAGATTCTCTGGTCTAATGAGACCAAGATAGAACTTTTTGGCCATCATTCTAAGCGGTATGTGTGGAAAAAAACAGGCACTGCTTATCCCCTGTCCAATACAGTCCCAACAGTGAAGCATGGTGGTGGCAGCATCATGCTGTGGGGGTGTTTTTCAGCTGCAGGGACAGGACGACTGGTTGCAATTGAGAGAAAGATGAATGTGGCCAATTACAGGGATATCCTGGACGAAAACCTTCTCCAGAGTGCTCAGGACCTCAGACTGGGCCGAATGTTTACCTTCCAACAAGACAATGACCCTAAGCACACAGCAAAAGTAATGAAGGGGTGGCTTCACAACAACTCCGTGACTGTTCTTGAATGGCCCAGCCAGAGCCCTGACTTAAACCCAATTGAGCATCTCTGGAGAGACCTAAAAATGGCTGTCCACCAACGTTTACCATCCAACCTGACAGGACTGGAGAGGATCTGCAAGGAGGAATGGCAGAGGATCCCCAAATCCAGGTGTGAAAAACTTGTTGCATCTTTCCCAAAAAGACTCATGGCTGTATTAGATCAAAAGGGGGCTTCTACTAAATACTGAGCAAAGGGTCTGAATACTTAGGACCATGTGATATTTCAGTTTTTCTTTTTTAATAAATCTGCAAAAATGTCAACAATTCTGTGTTTTTCTGTCAATATGGGGTGCTGTGTGCACATTAATGAGGGAAAAAATGAACTTAAATGATTTTAGCAAATGGCTGCAATATAACAATGAGTGAAAAATTTAAGGGGGTCTGAATACTTTCCGTACCCACTGTATATGTGTTGCTTAAGTGTACGATCATCAGAAGACAACATGCACCAGTTTACACACTTATTATGACAGCGCCACACCCACTTTAACCCCTTTTCCCTCTGTCTACAGCTTGTATAACAGTGTAAATTTGCTGTCCCCTCAAAATAACTGAACACACAGCCATTAATGTCTAAACCGCTGGCAACAAAAGTGAGTACATCCCTAAGTAAAAATGTCCAAATTGGGCCCAAAGTGTCAATATTTTGTGTGGCCACCATTATTTTCCAGCACTGATTTAACCCTCTTGGGCACAGAGATCACCAGAGCTTCACAGGTTGCTGCTGGAGTCCTCTTCCACTCCTCCATGATGACATCACAAAGCTGGTGGATTTTAGAGACCTTGCCCTCCTCCACCTGCCATTTGAGAATGCCCTACAGATGCTCAATAGGGTTTAGGTCTGGAGACATGCTTGGCCAGTCCATCACCTTTACCCTCAGCTTCTTTAGCAAGGCAGTGGTCATCTTGGAGGTGTGTTTGGGGACATCACATGTTGGAATACTGCCCTGCGTCCCAGTCTCTAAAGGTAGGGGATCATGCTCTGCTTCAGTATGTCACAGTACATGTTGGCATTCATAGTTCCCTCAATGACCTGTAGCTCCCCAGTGCCGGAAGCACTCATGCAGCCCCAGACCATGACACTCCCACCACCATGCTTGACTGTAGCCAAGACACACTTGTCTTTGTACTCCTTATCTGGTTTCCGCCACACACGCTTGACACCAGCTGAACCAAATAAGTTTATCTTGGCCTCATCAGACCACAGGACATGGTTCCAGTAATCCATGTCCTTAGTCTGCTTGTCTTCAGCAAACTGTTTTCGGGCTTTCTTGTGCATCATCTTTAGAGGAGGCTTCCTTCTGGGACGACAGCCATGCAGACCAATTTGATGCAGTGTGTGGTCTGAGCACTGACAGGCTGACCACTTTTGTTGCCAGCGGTTTAGACATTAATGGCTGTGTGTTGAGTTATTTTGAGAGGACAGCAAATTTACACTGTTATACAAGCTGTACACTCACTACTTTACATTGTAGCAAAGTGTCATTTCTTCAGTGTTGTCACATGAAAAGATAGAATAAAATATTTACAAAAATGTGACTGGTGTACTCACTTTTGTGAGATACTGTATATATAGATATATACAGTATATAGATATATATACTGTATATGTACACATTTTATTGGCAAAAGTTTTGGTATGCCTGCCTTTAGAAACAAAAACGCGACAACTAAAAAACACAGCGTAGTCCACCAAGTCTGAACATTTTTTTTTTGTTAGTTTTGTTTGTTTTTGTTTTTTTTTCTTTAACTTTTTTGTTTGATTATAGATCTATGTTTGTCCCAAGCATGTTTGAAGCCATTTACTGTTGACTGTCTCACTATCTATGCTGGAAGTTTATTCCAAGCACCAACTACCCTTTTAGTAAAATAATTATTTCTAAAAGTTTTGAACTTTCCTCCAGTTCGTTTGAGGCCATATCCCCATGTTCTTGATTTTGTATTAAAAAAAATGGCCTTAGGTTCCTGAAGTTGCTTTCGATCTGTTTTATTCCCCAGACCTTTCACCATTTTTGTTACCCGTCTCTGGACATTCTTTTTTTATCAATATCTTTATGTAAGTGAGGTCTCCAGAACTGGACACAGTATTCTCAATGAGGTCTCACTAAAGATCTATATAGAGGAATCAGAACCTCCTTCCTCCTGCTGGTGATCCCTCTACTGATGCATCCTAGAATTCTATTTGCTTTTCCCACTGCCTGGTTACACTGTTTACTCATCTTGCAATCATCTGAAATAATCACCCCCAAATCTTTCTCTTCTGTAGCGCTGACCAACACTGTACCCCCAATATTATACTCTCTCAAGGGATTCTTTTTCCCTAGGTGCATTCTTTTACATTTAGAAACATTGAACTGCAGTTTCAATTGCTTTGGCCAATCTTCCAGCAATGCCAAATCATGTTCCATGTTACAGACACCTCCAGGGATATCAACCCTATTACACACCTTTGTATCATCAGCAAAGAGACACAACTTGCCCAGCATACGTTTTAGTTATATCACTTACATAGAAATTAAATAGAACAGGAGCCAGTACAGAGCCTTATGGTAAACTATTAGTGACTGATCTCTGTTCTCAGTGAACCCCATTTACAACCACACTATATCCTTTACACACACATTAACTTTAATGGCATCCCAGTCTTAGTCTGTAGGGTTCACTATTGAGTTGGCCTACCCTTTGCAGCTATAACAGATTCAACTCTTCTGGGAAAGCTGTCCACAAGGTTTAGCAGTGTGTCTATGGGAAAGTTTGAGTATTCTTCCAGAAGCGCATTTGTGAGATCAGGCACTGATGTTGGACGAGAAGGCCTGGCTTGCAGTTCCAACATGACTGCACCAGTGCACAAAGCAAAGTTCATAAAAAAATGGATGCGCGAGTTTGGGGTGAAGGAACTTGACTGGCCTGCACAGAGTCCTGACCTCAACTCTTTCCAGAAGAGTTGAAGCTGTTATAGTTGCAAAGGGCGGGCCAACTCAGTATTGAACCCTACGGACCAATACTGGGATGCCATTAAAGTACATGTGCGCCCCAATACTTTTGACAATATAGTGTACAGTGTGTGTGTATGTGTATATATATATATATATTGTGGGCGATCAGCTTCAAGTGGAGGGGTTCTCCAAGCAAGTAATCCAGCCGTATGTCAGGTTAAGGGCTTCCTGCCCATGTTTATTCACTTAGGATATAAGGATAAACAGAAAGGTCTCCCTTGCAGGGGTAGAAAAACAGTCCCAAAACCAAAACGTCCATTAACTGAAAATAAGCCTCCTGGCTAGCGGACAGACCTCGCTGGGTCTGCTTCAGTCCTGCAGGTATGTTCATTCACAGCCTGCTCCTTCTCTCTCAGCTCCACACTGATTACACCCAGGTAAGGCAAAATTATACCCCAGCTGGGGTATAAGGTGTGACCAATACTTAACCCCTTGCTGCCTACAGACCTCTGCCTGCCACCCATTTACTTTAAAAATCTCAATATTCTATGTGGCAGATATACTCCATCCACAACTGACATGGGCTGTTTGTCACAATATATACAGTATATATATATATTATGTAAAACATTTTTATTCTCGGGTTTAGGTATACTTAAAACTCCTTTTAATTTCAGATCGAACTTGTAACCCTAAAAAAAGACGCCTCTAGGTGATTGAATACTTTTACAATGCACTGTATATAATTAGAAATTCTAAGTACTGCAAAGCCCGTTATTTGTTTCTCTTTTTATGTGCAATTTTTCATAACAGAGAATAACATCATTTTTAGCATCAGACTTTGTTGTCTATATTTATGACTCTGAGCTCTATTGATTTCTTTCTATAGTTTCATTATCTTTTAATGTCGTGGGCTATTATGTAGTATTAACAAACACAGGAATATAAAACGGCGAGTAAAGAGAACATTGCCGTTCTATAATAGAACCGTTTTTCTCAGTGAATACGGGTGCTGTAATTTTCTATTACTTTGATATCTTTCTTTAGTTATCTCGAGTCTCAGTATTTATATCTGTTGTTTCAGACTACGATTTTTACTACAATAAGAGACAATACTTTTTAACGTGTATTTTTCTCTTTGTTTATTGCCCGAAACGTCATGAATCTTAAAGATTAATATATGTCACGTAACATTTTC
>BLSH010235367.1:0-16860 GCA_018402905.1 Glandirana rugosa | reverse complement strand
CTGAGAAATAGTCGCTGAAAAAAGTTAGTAGGAAAAGATGTAAATATTAAAAAGGGATAAAAAAAGAAACGACATTAAATAATATACAATAAACAAAAAAGATATAAAAAAACTACATGACCTTTAAATACAAAAATTCGAGATAATTCTAGATCACAAAAAGTAATCTGTGTTAAAAGTTACAAATATAGTTATAGGTAATAAACTTCGTGGAGAAGATGTGTAGGACTAATAGCGTTCAGTCCACCAAATACAGTCTAAAAAAAGTTCAATAACCAGCACAAGTATGAACCAACTATCATAAATGTGAACAAATAGAGTGTAGTGTTTATTGAAGAACACTACAGATAGAACATAAAATATTGAATACCAGATATACCAAGTATGAACACGACCAATAACTTGAAAAAAATCTGACATAAACCACCTGACTTGCGATAATCAGGATGTGTAGAAGAGGTGCTTCAAATAATGGATATTGATATAAACATTGAAAATTGTGTCTAATGAAAAACACTAGATCTTAATAGAGCTTAAAAACATAAATTTCCAGTACATCAAAAAAATATAGAAAAAACAAATAACATATAATAAATTACAGCAAAGAAAAAAATAGGGAAAAATTATAAATGTAGAAAAGGATGATTGAAAAAAGTCGCTGATAAAGAGTCCCAATATTGTGAAAGATGGAATAAAAACACAGCTGTTTCCTATTGGGGTATAGTGTGTCCAGGTTCCATTCAGGGGCCACCACTGACAGAAAAGGCAAGGATGTCTGCTTACCAGAAAAGGTTGCGTTCATACTTGGTATATCTGGTATTCCATATTTTATGTTCTATCTATATAGTAAGTCATGCAGAGTTTAGGGGTCAAGAGTAAAGCAGTGTTCAGGGATTGGTAATAAGTGATGCAGAGTTCAAGGGTCAGGGGTGAAGCAGGGGCCAGTAGTCAGTGACGCAGAGTTCAGAGGTCAGTAGTAAGTGAGGCAGAGTTCGGGGGTCAGTAGTAAGTGATGCAGAGTTTCAGGGGCCATTAGTAAGTGAGGCAGAGTTCAGGGGTTACGAGTAAATGAGGCAGAGTTCAGGGGTCAGGAGTAAGTGGGGCAGAGTTCTGGGATAAGGAGTAAGTGGGCAGAGTTCTGGGGCCATAAGGTACCATAAAACTGCACTGTAAAGCTGGGTTACTGCTGCCTGACTTTGTGATTTGAGCCAGGCCAAGCCAGTCCTCGGAAGTCAGGAAGATATGTGGGACAGTGTGACTCACCAACTTACCGATTTATTGGCGGCTGGGCGGTAAGCAGTCTGTGTGAGAAAGGCTGAGGGAGTTGTAGGCACTGATCTGATCCAGTGGCCAAAAGTAGAGCGCAATGGGTGGGACTTAAGCAGCACTGTAGGCGCCATGCTGGGCATATTACATCACAGTCACTGCACAGTGCACACGGACTGGCTGCCCAGATCACACTGCCTATCAAACAGCCAGCCCAGCGGATGACTGCATGCTACATGCAGTGCCGACTGCAGTGACAATCTCTCCACCTGTCAATTTTTATTGTAGTGAGTATTGCTGGGCAGCACTGGGCACAGGATGTTCTGGGGGAAGGGCGAGAGTTTGGACCATCCCACCCCCCTCCTCTTATCTACACCCCTGCTTTACAAGCATCACTCAGCCAGATGGTATTTGGATCTCGAAAGACAACTTCTTATCTGTGGGAATGAGGCTGACTGGGAGGTCAATCTTCCCCATCTTAATATCTAATCTAAATCTTTTTTTTTTTTATCTACTCTATCTTTCAGCTAGAATAGGCAAGTGTCAGACTGATGTGATTGCAAGGGTGAGGTATAGAACTCAATGCAAATTATAGCCCCTCCACTGCATAATAGCAATCGCCAACCTCTTGTTTCAAGGGTCAAGGGAAAGAGGTCCTGCTGCTGTGGGAACAACATTGTATTGATGTTGGCGATTGCTTTACTCTACAGTGAGTGCTGGCCTTATTTCTTGCTATGTTTTAAAAGGGTGCCACCACTGAGAGGTACGGGATGTGTGGGGTGGATGAATCTTCCCACTTGGCAGGCCCTGGCAAATATGACCACCAGAGAAAAAAATGACTGGAAATTAAAAATATTACAGCGGTCATTGGAACAGGAATAGAGGGGATATTTTTCATAAGGACACTGTTTAAGAAATGCAGAACTTTCCACTCAGTTTCTGTTATGTTGTTAGGCAAAGAAGTGAAGAGAAATCTCTCTAACTGTATTAGAACAGAAAAACAAAATTGACTGGACTGGGCTGAGGTCCAATCAGTACTGACTCACCTTAAGCATGGTGTGCAATAGTAGATAGTCTGCCTACAACACATGACTGCTTGAAACAGCTTAATTCACCAAAAAAGCCCTACCCATCAACAAACTGCTATACCCAATTTGTAGCCACACATTTTGGTCTTCCTAATTGGGGCCCACGGATAGAACTTTTTGATATATGTGCATTGGCTGAGTCGTAATGCCTAGTCATGGTATAAATATGGAGGAATAGGTTATTTCTTTATTTATAGAATATAATAATTATATAAATAAAGAAATAACCTATGCCTCCATGAAGGTGGGCCAACTCAATATTGAACCCTATAGACTAAGACTGGGGTGCCATTAAAGTTCATGTGCGTGTAAAGGCAGGCGTCCTAATACTTTTGGCAATATAGTGTATATAGGCTATAACAAAAATTACGTAAAAATAGACACAACATTTTATTGACAAGAGCAATGTTTTGTCAATGGTGTCATCTCCATAAACATTCTGTAGCCTTCTGTGGATTTCGGACACTCTGAACCCACCTTCATCAAGAACTCAGTGACGGACGTTGCTTCCGCTTGGAATCCATTATTTACCTACAATGAAAAAAGAAGAAGAGGAGTTACTATAGAGGAAGAGTTAAGCCTGCCATAGACGGTTCAAATCTTGGCCAGTTCAGCAGAAACTGGCCAAGATTCGAATCATGTATGGGCAGGTTGAATGTATCCAAGCTGATCAATCGACCAACTTGGGTACAACCAGTCTGCCGGATTTTACATGTGATTATCGCTATCAGCTATTATAGCAGCTAGTAATAATCACTGTGTTCTCCAGGGGGCTTGACATGAGGTTGCAGGAAAGAAATTTGCTCAGTCTATGGCCAGCCTTACGCCAACAACATGTGAAATTTGAACAACCTATGTAAATTTAATTTTAAAAAATTATGTCTATGTGTGCATTGCTTTTGGTATAGCCCTTGTATATGTTGTATATAAAAAACATGTTCTGAAAATATATGCCTACTGGCGATTTTTTATCTTGCCTGGAGATCTGTCTTAAGTTATTTATCAGGGAATTTTATTTACATTTATTTTATTGTTACATTGATCTTTTATGCTCACCGTTGAGAGCTCTACAATTTGCTATCAAGCTTAATAACATCTCTTGTATTGTAGCCGTGCCTCCACCCGTCAGACAAAGCCACGGAGAAGGGATATGAATGTGTACAGCACAAGACACAGCTTATTTAATGTTCTGCCAGTGTAATGGATTTCTGCTTTCCATGCCTCATCTCATAGCACTCATCATAGGCTGAAATAATCCACTCACGTCTCTGCAAAGCAGAACACAATGAACCGGTTACAGCGACAGACTTGTAGATGCCTTGCCACAGAATTCATCTGGATGACCGCAGCTTGAAGATACAATGTGGCAAATTTATCAATTCTATGGCATAGACAGGCAATGCTAAACAGGAGCAGTGAAACAATTTTACACAAACTTGAGACAGATTTATGATTATTAGGCAGCTTCTTTCATAAATTCCTCCGTCGGCTGCTCTCAAATAACATTGCTACAGAATAAAACCTACCCTTGACCACTCAGTAATTGTGCGGATGTTTTAAGTGAAAATCTATCTCTTCTCCAGCCGGAAATCTTTCGCAGACCTGTGCATTTTTGTTTCATTAGGCTGCCCAGTGTCCCAGGCACAGGGATTGCAAATACACAAAAAAAAAAATGCATAGAATACGCTAACTGACAGGCAGCCTGATTTGTGTCTACGTCTGTCCCTAATTTGCTTCATAAATGTCCCTCATTTGTCCCTCAGTTGTTATAAGGGATGATGCAACATTTGAAGTGATGAGTGTATCCGGGCTAAGGTTTTGTGTTATATATACTATTGATGGTGTGGTCACAACCATGTTTTGCATAAATATCTGAAGACGCCCAGTGGGATGGGCGAAACGCGTCAAGTGGGAACAAGCCGCCAATCCAACAGCTGGAGTGACATGCTCAAACGTTTTTACTGCTGTAAGAGCATTTGCTTTTAAATATTCAATACATTAAACAGTATCACGCTATGAATAGCTCTCTCTTCATTGGATTGCTCACCACCACTATGCTGAGAGCCTTGTAACCAAAGGAGAAGGAAGGAGCTACTGTACATTCACCCACTGGTTAAGGACAATACCATGCTGATTTGAAACTTACTGTTGGCGAGTGGGGACACAGGAGGGGAGCACGGAGTGGCACCTGAATCTTTACAAGAAAGAATCACCAACACTGCCACATTGTTTGCACTGATGGACTTTTTTACTTATTATTGATTGATTAGCTCTTTAGATATTTACTATTTAGCACATGTGATTAGTATTTGGAAGCAGCGCTAAGTTTAAATTCTTTTGCTGTCATGATGCAACATTTGCTGGGTTGGCCATGCCAATAGAAAGTGACGGTTGACGTTGTCACTCATAGGGCAATCAATCAGTAGTCAATTTAAAATGGTCTGACGTCTGTGTATAGATGGAATGAGGTTGGTTGTTGTATTTTCTTTCTATACTTGAAGACATTGTTCAAATATGCTTGTTGTTTTAGCTATACTATATTGCAGGCCAGTCAAGTTCCTCCACCCCAAACTCACTCACGGGCCTTGCTTTGTGCACTGGTCCAAATAATTTGGTGGAGGGGGGATTATGGTGTGGGGTTGTTTTTCAGGGGTTGTACTTGGTCCCTTAGTCCCAGTGAAGGGAACTCTTAAGGCGTGAGCATACCAAGACAAATGAGTTTGGGGTGGAGGAACTTGACTGGCCTGCACAGAGTCCTGACCTCAACCCGATAGAACACCTTTGGGATTTTAGAGTGGAAACTGTGAGCCAGGCCTTCTCATCCAACATCAGTGCCTGACCTCACAAATGTGCTTCTGGAAGAATGGTCAAACATTCCCATAGACACACTCCTAAACTTTGTGGACAGTCTTTCCAGAAGAATTGAAGTTGTTATACCTTCAAAGGGGGAGCCAACTCAATAGTGTATCCTACAGACTAAGACTGGGATGCCATTAAAGTTCAAATGAGCGTAAAGGCAGGCGTCCCAATACTTTTGACAATATAGTGTAGGTATTAGTGTAGTTATATTCCCTGTGATGTTTTGTTTGGCTTACCATGTACGGTGGGCTCACATGTTGTGGCTGCAGTTTATAGTGTCATGGCTGATCTATTCCACTGTGTCCATGTATTCATTCACCTAGCTTGTCCCTATTCACCAGAAGGACAGGCAAATTCTTGACCATGCAGCATCCAATCCATGACTCTCACTGTTTTCTCTTTGTTGTATCACAAATATGGAGGTGCTAATATGCTGAAAACATCTCTTCTAGCTTAATGATCTCTCTGTTAATTGCTCTGCCTGTTTCCGTATGTGTCATATCTAATTACTGTGTAGTTTCACCTTCACCGTTGCTAGACTGAGAGACCCAGGAATTGAGGGATATATTGTTTCTTCGCAGGAAGTGTTGGTTCTCAGACTACAAACAGAGGTAAAGCATTTGACTTGTGCAGTGCCATGTGGCATGGCTCATATTTGAACACAAACACTGAAATGAGAAGATTTACTTTACTATGATCAGCGCACATCTTATACAGGTGAAAAACACAAACCGCGGGTAAAAAGGTTTATAATGCCTATCATGAAGAACTCTGGGCAAATTTTGCTTCTCCCATGCAATGGGGCTGTGCTCATTTGGCTTTAAAAAACGGGTATAGTTTGCACACATTTGCAAATACATGCGTAAGCTGCAGATCCACTTTAAGACATCCCAGCATTATATGTCTGCTTACTATACCTTTGTTTTTCCAACAAACTGTTAGATGAGATAACTTGGTTGGTTGCAGACTGGCTGGTGAGTTGACCTGGGAATTTTCTTTGGTTTTGTTTTGCATGCGATGCCCTTCAATGCGCTCCTTGCTGTGAAGGGCAGTTATAGGGGCGGGGGTGTCCAGTTATTTGTTACTGATGTAATATTAATGAGGAGACACAATGCTGCCATTGTGCAATGTGCTGGATGTCCAGTATGCCCCTGTACCTTTGCCCCTGCAACTTAAGCAAGTATTTGCAATTGTGTGCTAATTATAACCCCTGTTTTTAACGCAAACTGTTAGACAGGAGAATTCAGTTCAGAGTGGCTGGTGAGTTGAGCTGGTAATTTTCTTTGGTTTTGTTTAAAATGAGCAGTTAACCCATGCGGTGCGGGCGCAGCCTCATTGCATGGGAAAAAAAAAATTCCATGGAGTTATGCTTTAAAGGAAAGCTGAACTTTTGTTTAAAAAGTAAGTTAGCTTATAAAATTGCAAAACAAGCAATTTTGGAATTTAATGGAAACTTGCCGACCGCCTAACTGTAAATGGTCGTCATGTTTTTGGCGTTAAATACCAGGGTTATGGCTGCAGCTAGCATAGCATAGCCCCAGTATCTTTTTTTTGTTAGGTGGCCGGCTTTCTGATAAAAGTGATCCCATCAACCGATTCGCCGCAAGATGACTTGTATAGGTGGCAGGAGAAGTGCACCCCCCCCCCCTTCGCCCCTTCCCGTTCAATTTCTAGCTTACCGGAGCCATCCGTTAAGCCCAGAAACGATCCAATGCGACCATTTGCTTGGTAGGAAGTTGAGTGAGGCAAGATGGCCCCCACTGGGCTCTATGCCCTTGGAGGACCAGAGAGACCTCTGATGTCACTTCTGGTTCTCCTGCATACGCAAAGGATTTTGTTTTTCCCTTAACGTCAATATGTCAGTTTTTTTTATTTTATTTTGCTTTTAAAAGGTAAATGAGAGATCTGAGGTCTTTTTGACCCCAGAACTCTCAATAAAGAGGACCTGTCATGCTTATTTCTATAGCAAGGGATGTTTAAAAAAAAATAATAAAGGGACAGTGTAAAAATAAAAAGTAAAATAAATAAGAAAAAAAATGTAAAGTGCCCCATCCCTCCGTGCTCGTGCGCGGAAGCGAACACATACGCAAGTCGCACCCGCGTATGTAAATGGTGTTCAAATCACACATGTGAGGGATCGTCATGATTGTTAGAGTGAGAGCAATAATTCTAGCAATAGATCTCCTCTGTAACTCTAAGAAGATGACCTGTAAAAGTTTTTAATGCGTCGCCCATGGACATTTTTAAGTACCGTAGTTTGTCGCCATTCCACAAGTGTGCGCAATTTTAAAGCATGACCTGTTGGGTATCTATTTACACGGCGTAACATTATCTTTCACATTATACAAAAAATTAGGGTAATTATTTTGTTTTGTTTTTAATTCATTAAAATGTATTTTTTCCAAAACAAATTGTGTTTGAAAGACCGCTGCGCAAATACAGTGTGATATAAAGTATTGCAAAGACTGCAATTTTATTCTCTAGGGTCTCTGCTAAAATATATATTAATAATGTTTGGGAGTTATAATTCATTTTCTAGGAAAAAATACTGATTTAGATTTGTAAGCAACAAATGTCAGAAAAAGGTTGGGTCAGCAAGCAGTTAAAGAGGAAGTGAACTCCCATTTTTTTTTCTTTTTCTGCCCCGCAAAAGTAAAGGCATAATGTGCTAGTATGCATTGCATACTAGCACATTATGTTACACTTACCTGCAAACAAAGCCCTCATCCCTCATCGTCCCCGCTGGAGGCCGCATCCATCTTCTCCCATCTTCCTTCTGGGTCCGCAGACTCCGGCTCTGTGACTGGACGGAGTGGCATGACGTCACTCTCGCGCATGCACCCGGGAGCCGCCAGTCATGGCACAGTGTTCTGAAGAGACGGCACGGGTGGCCGTTCCTTCAGAGCGCATGCACATAATAGGCTGCATATACTGCATATACTCCTAAATGCTGCAAGTTTCGAAGATATTTACAGTACCTATAGGTGAGCCATATTATAGGCTTACCTATAGGTACAATATATGCACGGCGCTTTACTTCCTCTTTGATAAATACCTTTCTGTCATAAAATGCAGCTAATGCAACCTATCCAAAACCGAACTTATGATATTTCCTCCCCCACGTGCCACTTCCCCAGATTTCTCTGTCAAAATCAATGGCTCAACTATCAACCCGTCCCCCCACGCCAAGGTCTTAGGTGTAATCCTAGACTCACAATTAACCTTTCAGCCCCACATCCAATCGCTATCCAAAATTTGCCGCCTCAACCTCCGCAACATCTCCAAGATACGCCCCTTCCTAACCGATGACGCCACAAAGCTACTAATCCACTCCCTGGTCATTTCTCGCCTCGACTACTGCAACTCCCTCCTCACTGGCTGACCTCTAAATAGTCTAGCCCCACTTCAGCCCATTATGAACGCTGCAGCCAGGCTCATCCACCTTAAAAACCGCTCGGCATCTGCTACACCCCTATGTCAATCTCTACATTGGCTGCCACTCAACCAACGTATTAAATTCAAGATCCTAACAATAACTTATAAATCAATTCACAACCTGGCTCCCAGCTACATCACTAACCTGGTCTCAAAATACCAACCAAATCGATCTCTTCGCTCCTCCCAAGACCTCCTGCTCTCCAGCTCTCTTGTCACCTCATCCCACGCTCGTCTCCAGGACTTCTCCAGAGCCTCTCCCATCCTCTGGAATGCTCTACCCCAATCTGTCCGACTTTCTCCTAGTTTGTCCACCTTCAGACGATCCCTGAAAACCCATCTCTTCAGAGAAGCCTATCTGGCTCCCACCTAACAACTGTACTTCTATCTTCTCTATTAGCACATCCCCCACAGTTATTACCTCGTGTTTCTCTTGACCTTCCCTTTTTAGATTGTAAGCTCTAACGAGCAGGGCCCTCTGATTCCTACTGTATTTAAGTGTATTGTATTTGTACTGTCTACCCTCAAGTTGTAAAGCGCTGCGTAAACTGTTGGCGCTATATAAATCCTGTATAATAATAATAATAATAATAATAATGTAATTTTCTAAACTGTCAAAAAATTCCATGGACTATTGCAACCTAGAGGTGTTCTGCACACAGAAATAGAACGGAATATACAATTATAATGGCCTTCTAAATAGACCTTTAGATTATTCAAATGATAGGTAATATATGCATAAAATACATCTATACAAAACATATAAAATAAATACTGCTTAAAATATAGATAAAGTTGATAAAGGGACTTCAATATTTTATGATTGGGATTAAAGCAAGAAATATTAATGCATAACAGGAAAAAAAAATAAATACATAAAAAAATCTTGCATGCATATGTCCCCATATTGTACACCTCGAAATGGGATCAAGCCCAAGCAAAATACTATTGTTGGTAGTGGGTCATGGATCAGTAAAATTATTGAGGTGAGTAAAAATAGCCAAAGGTAAGGTGAAATGAAGGGTCTGTAAGATTGCCTGCACCTAAAACGATTGAGAAGCTGACATGCTCTCCTGTCTATTTGGTGGGGGAGTTTTTGTCTATTGACGGGTGGCAAGTTGGTCTTCAAGGACTTGTGGCATAGTAATCAACTCTGTTTGGTCCACACCCAGTTCTGTTTGTTGTCTGATGCAGCCTGATGTGTAGGTATTAGGCTGCATTCACACCTGAATGTAGCGTCTTTGCTGCATTTTTCCAGCATTTTTTTGCGTCTTTAATATACAGGGCTTTTGAGCTTTGGCGGGGGTTTTTTTTAGCCAATAGAGAAAACTATTATCTGTTGCATCATTTGTTACTAGGTAAATTCAGCTTTTTTAGCTTTTCCGTTAGCTTTTATTTATTTTTTTATTATTATTATTCATTTATTATTATTATTTTTTTCATTAGGGTAAGGGGTTAGAGTTAAGGTTAGGGTTACAATTAGGAGTTGGGGTTAGGGTTAGGATTAGGGTTAGGGCTATCTATTTATTTATTTTTTTGTTAGGGTGTTATTAATACTGCTACTATTACCACTACTAACTACTACTACTGCTAATAATAATAATAATAATAATAATATTAATAAATACATGTAAAATAAATACACAAATAAATAAAAATAATCTTAAATAAATAATAAACATAGTCAACAAATGAATACTAAGTAATAATAAATAAATGATTAACCCCCTAACCTTTACCCCTAACATTTCAAAAAATAAAACAAAATAATAATAATAATAATAAATAATTAAACACCCTAACACAAAATAAATAAATAAATTATTATTATTATTATTACTATTATTAATAATAGTAATGTTTTTAAATGTTTGTTCAGGTTTGGGTGTTTATGCATTACAGTATTATTATTATTATTAATAATAATAATAATAATAATTTATTTAATATATATTTTTAAGGTTAGGGGTTAATTAATATTTATGTATGTATTATTACATATTATTGATGTATTTTATTTATTTATGATAATTTTTAGCTATTTGTGTATTTACTTTACATGTATTTATTCATATATTATTTAATTTTTACATTTTTTTTATTGGAGCAGAAAAACGTGCGAAAAAACGTGCAAATGCGCAAAAAAGCGTGCATTTCCATTCATTTCTACAGTGATAAAACCGCGCCAAAAATGCTCACATCTGCCCGATTTGATCTACAAAAAAAAGCTCTAGAACTTTTTTGAGCTTCAGGCGTTTGGCTTCAGTGTACTTGTGGAGATGTCAACCATCTCCATTGAGAAAAATGTATTTTTTTTCTCCTCCAGCGTTTTGGAACTTTGAGCTTCAGGCTACAAAATGCTGAGGTGTGAATGGGACCTTAATGTGTACCGGACGCACCACCAATAAAACCATAAGGCTGTGGAGCTGGAGCAAGCCTTCCTCTCACTGTTCTCAATGCCATGGAAAAGGATCTTTGCAGGAAGACCATAACGGATGGCCAATTAGTAGTTTCATTGATGTCCAGTCTGCAGTCATCTTGTAACTGCAGGTTTTATTGTGCATTACATTTCAAGGCTACCTTTCAATTCCAGACCTACCCCACTGCAATCAGAATGATTACATGACTTAGCATAGGCACAGCCATTTTGTTCCTCAGCTGAAGTTCTGAAGTGAAACCAAGAAGGAATCGGCGCTATTCCAACCTCAACTTGAAACCAACACAAAAAAAAGTCCATAGATTAACCATGATGATCCGACACCATGAAAATGTGATCTTCTTATGTCTGAAAGGCGATCTTCCAACAAAAAACCAATTGCCCCCACCATGGTGAGAAGTGCTCACTCGCCATAGCTCCAGTGACCTCTAAATTTTTGAAGGTCAATAAGCGCTTTGGGATATTGGTTGGCCCATCCGAATCGATCTCAGTCTCACCATCAGATCTCCAGATAATTATTCTAGTCTGTCTCTGTCTCTTTATAAATAAAAATATAAAATAAATATAAATACGAACAGAAATTAAAAGTAATAAAGAATTTTAAAAATGTCCCCTGATAGTAGTCCATGGATCGAAGCACAATTTTTGCAGTTAGGGCCAACAACTTCTTTTTCTCTGTCAGTATTGTCCTGTCATACTTTACAGGGACATCATACATCACTGTTTCTCAGCGGCATCTAATGCTATACTTGCATGGGTCTGAATCACTCCATTGAATAACCTTAGAAGAATGAGAGGGAGACCCTGAACAAACTGTTCTCTCCGTTTTAAGCTTCTACAGATAACACTCAGTTTTGCCAGGTACTTTGGAAGAAAATTCTACAGAAATTGAGCTATAAAAATGAAAAATGAAGCAAATGGAATAAAAGGTGGTACTTCTTTTTTTTTAATTAGCTGCACTTTTTTTTTTTTTGCAAAAATCAGGTCTGAAAGATATACAATTTTTAATGTAAATTGTTAATGTCTGATAATGTTATCAAACAATCCTACATTTAAAAAATAGTACTGTTAGTGTTATACTGTATATATAGGCTTGGAATAATGAGGAGGGCAGACTGTAGTGCAGAGCCAGGGGAAGTGGAGCAGTGAGGAAAAAGGGGGGCAACAGCCAATACAAAGCCAGCGGGTGAGGGGTAATTAGGATGAGAGGGGGGCCTTGAAGAACAGAGCCAGAAGGAGTGGAGCAGTGTGGATGAGAGGGGACACCCTGCAGTACAAAGCAAAGAGGAGTGGAGCAGTGAGAGTGAGAGGGGGCACCCTGCAGTACAAAGCTGGGGGGAGCGGAGCAGTGAAGATGAGAGGGGGCAACCTGCAGTACAAAGCTGGGGGGAGTATAGCTGTGAGGATGGGAGGGAGGATCCTGCAATACAAAGCTGGGGGGAGCGGAGCAGTGAGAATGAGGGGGCACCCTACAGTACAAAGCTAGGGGGAGTGGAGCAGTGTGGATGAGAGGGGACACCCTGTAGTACAAAGCTAAGAGGAGTGGAGCAGTGAGGGTGAGAGAGGGCACCTTGCAGTACAAAGCTAGGGGGAGCTTAGCAGTGAAGATGAGAGGGGGCACCTTGCAGTACAAAGCTAGGGGTAGAGTAGAAATTAAGATGAGGGGGGTCACCCTGCAGTACGAAACTAGGGGAAGTAAAACAGTGAGGTTGAGAGGGGGCACCCTGCAGTGTAAAGCTAGGGGTAGAGGAGAAGTGAAGATGAGGGGGGTCACCCTGCAGTACAAAACAAGGGAGAGTGGAGCAGTGAGGATGAGAAAGGGCACCCTGTAGTAAAAAGTTGGGGGGAGTGGAGCAGTGAGGATGGGAGGGAGGATCCTGCAGTACAAATCTAGGGGGAATGGAGCAGTGAGGATGAGAGAGGGCACCTTGCAATACAAAGCTAGGGGTAGAGAAGCAGTGAGGACGAGAAGGGGCAACCTGTAGTACAAAGCTAGGGGGGAGTGTAGCAGTGAGGATGAGAGGGGGGATCCTGCAGTACAAATCTAGGGGGATTGGAGCAGTGAAGATAAGAGGGGCAGTGGTCTCAATCAAGGCAAAGGGGTAGGAAAATGTTCTCTTAGACAGATGTCACCAGAACAATTGTCCCACTGGAATTTTTTTACTCTATTTCTCTTCTGGTGATAACTAAAATTTTGGACTCTCTCATCACTTTCAGTCTCAGTGCAAGTGATAAGTGTTAAAGTCAAAGTGATAAACAGCACTATGATGCTTCAACTAGAGCAAAAAATAAATTTCACATATAAGTGAAACGTACATTATCCATCCAACGTTGAAAATAGATGCTAATATCTCACAGTGAATAAAATAAATCACTATGTGATCCAAACTAGTTAATGTGTATTCACCTTTAAAATCGCATATCCAAAATAAAATGCATGTGCATACAAAGTCCATATAATATGGGTATGAATCCAGTGATCAGATGTGCCAAAAAATAGCCAACTGTCAACCCAAATGTGCTCTTCCTGATGACTTCTCTTCTGGACGAAACACGTTGAAGCAAGATTATTGGACACGTCAGTTCAGGTGACGTCAAATCCTGTTGCTTCAATGTTTGGATCACATTTATTATTATTTTATTCACTGTGAGATTAGCATCTATTTTCAATGTTGGATGTACTTTTGCACTTAAATGTGAAATACATTTTTTGTTCTTGAAGCATCATAGCGCTGGTTATCACTTTTACTTTAGTTGTATGTGCAACCAGATGGTAGCCCTTAAAACAACAGTTATATATATATATATATATATATATATATATATATATATATAATATCTTCCCATAGTGCAGACACTGTTCTGTTATTTAAGTGTTAAGTGTTGTAAACTTATGGTATATTTGTATGATTGGAATGATGTTTGCAAAATAAATTTGGGGCATGTAAAGTGGTTTATACTGCGCATGGTGGCAGGAATTTCTATGGCTCATGTTTTTTAGATACCTCAGTCATATGATAACTAGGTCTCTGCTGTGATAAACTTCCTAACCAGTTGGGCCTGCACTAAGACTGTTTTCTGGGTCATGAGGAATTGTCCACACAATGGGAACATCTGTATAAAATGTTCTTCAAAAGATAATTGCCTCTAGAGGACGCACGCCTCCAGTGTTAGCGACTTGTGGTAACTTGTATATCAAGGTGAAGATTAAATCTGGCTAAGGGTTGATTAGAGGAATGGCCTATGTTACAGATTATATGAATGTGTGTATATACATCGAAGACAGATAGGTGCATGTATATAGGTCGGACATACATGTTGGCATGTCGAATATTTTTATCCTTGCTATTGTATGAACAGAAGACCTTAATATTCTGAAGGGATTCATAGGGCTTCTGTGTGGTTTATTTTTTTGGACATACTATCTTGAACATTTTGGTTATATGTAGGTGACCAGAAGGAGCTCTGAAGAATTTTTTACCAGATATCAGCAGTGCCAGAACTGCTGTGAAGACTCAAAAGTCTGGTAGTAACACACACATTGAATTAATTTGGAACCCAGGAACCAGAATACCAAGGACAACAATAAAACTGGCTAAGGGTGAGGAGAGAGCAGGCCTAATGTACAGATTATATGAATGCATGTACATGCGTGGAAGACACATAGGTGCATATATAGATTGGACATACAGCTATGGCCAAAAATATTGGTACCCCTGCATTTTTGTCAGATAATGCACCACTTTGCCCATACAATTGTTGTAATTACAAACGTTTAGGAGTTCTGAACTGGCCAACAATGAGTTCAGATCTAAAGCCCATAGAGAGATCTCAAAACAACAGTTGGGAAAAGGAACCTTCCAATCTGTGAGACCTGGAGCAGTTGTTGAAAGGAGGCTCTGAGGAAGAGGTCGTGGCCTCGAAACGTGTAAGCCAGCCTGTCTAGGACACCATCAGTGAACGGTGGATTGGATGTGTATGGATGCGTAGCCGTTATGTGCTCAAAATGCCTGTTATTCGAACTTGTTTGTGAGTATGTTTTTATGATTTTACAATAAAAACTTTTTACTGGGGATAATGTGCTAGGCCAGTGCGCCGTTGTGGGCTTTTTTTGTTGAAAGAAGAGTGGTCCAAAATTACAGGAAGCAATTGATTTCAGTTGTTATTTTTAAGGGGGGGGGGGGCGCAAATATTAAATTGAGGGTGCCAATAATTTGGTCCAGTCCATTTTTGGAGTTTTGCGTGGAATGTGTCAGATTGGCTTTTTGTGTCTCCACTTTTTTTGTGTAATACCAATACAAACAAAAGAAATAAACATGAGAATGCCTAAAATAAGCATGAGAATGCCTAAATATCTGTAATTGCAACAATTTTCTGAGCGAAGTGGTGCATTATCTGGAAAGAAATGCAGGGGTACCAATATTTTTGGCCATGACTGTACATGCTGGGTGTATGGAATATCTTTTTCCTTGCTGAAGTTTGATAAACAGAAGAACTTAGTATTCTGAAGGGATTCATAGGACTTCTGCCTATTATACTATTTTATATATACGCCATTAAACCTGTCACCTGTTTCTGGGATCCAATAAATGCTATACTCTCTGGAAAAGAACAGAGGTTGCCTGGAACTTGCTTAGAGGAGGTTGCATTCCACATACATCCTTTTCCCATTATATATACTTCATATTATTTATGCCAACAGTTATCAGGACTAATGGGATCTCGTGGGGTTATTGAGTGTTAAGACATTTTTGAATAAGGGGGTGGTTAGGAAATGTTAGGGCATTATTATTATTATAGGGTAAAGGAGAGTAAGTATGGGGTGTTATAAAATTATTCTAAGATTTCGGGTGGGGATGCATTCGTATTCGTCCCGTTCCATACGTTTAGATGCAGCATTCGTTACTTCGGATAATCCGTAACTTCGGATGCATTCTTATTTGTTACATTCACTAACAGTTACTTTAGCCAAATTTGAAAGGAAATTCCAATAAAAATGTAAATCTATCCCAAATTAGCTGCTATGGCGCAGAGACCTGAATGGAAAAATTACTGCTATTTTACCTATAATTGAATCATTTATAATAATAAATGATAATAATAAAAACTATAATAATAGTTAATTAAATTTATAATAGAAAATACGAAAAATGAAATTATCTGAATGTAATAGATTCATTAAACTCGTAAGCTAACTCCAAACGAACATGTGGTGATTTTGCGCTTACTTTATGTTGCTCATAAATTGATTGCTAGATACTGGATTTCTCTCAGAGTCTCTACTTAAAAACAATGGGTGGAACAGGTAAATGCTGATGTAGCACTCTGGTGTTAGGAGGGTTGCTAACAAATTTAGTCTGCTAGGTGGTAACCAGCTCGGCTGATTGTTAGGGGGATCCACTGACTTTTGCCTAACTCTGGATTTGACCTAACTCCCCAACTCTCTCTTCTGTCACTAGGTGGCATTGTTGCCCGTGACAGTAGAATGACAAGGGCATAGTGAATTCACACTAGAAGTGGATAGGTTATGACTTGGGAAATGTGTATGTGTGCCACTCAGGCTCTGTGGCAAGGGGTATGTAATCAGTGCTTCCACAGCTGTTGCTGGAGTGCTGACAGGGGATGGAACCCATCCTGGCTCCTGTAAGACTTCAGAGAACAATGGGGTAGCCCCTGGAAGTCGCACATCCAGGTGTCTTGGGATGTGCGACTTCCAGGGGCTACCCTGTTCTCTTAAGTGGATAGGTTGTTTCAGCCAATTGGCAGGGGTTTTAT
>BLSH010235366.1:13734-28714 GCA_018402905.1 Glandirana rugosa | reverse complement strand
GAAATTTCACATGAAACGTCCTCATGTATCAACGTTATTTCTTCTTGTTAATTTTTATTTTCTTTTATGTTGAACGTTTCATAATAGGGAGGTTTTTAGACAACTCGTGGTTGACTACACCACGCTCTGGATCCTGTACATTTGTACCGACTGTATTTCTTTTATATAAAATCCTCGGAAAGATATAACCAAGTGATCAAAAAGGACTTATTCGTATCACATCGCCACAGGGGCTGGGGATTTCCGGATTACTACTAGAGGTCTCCATCCCTCTCAACTGTAGGAAGAAGTGTCATACCCAATGCTCATCCGGGACAAAGTTCGGGTTCTGTCCGGACCCGAACCCGGACTTTGTCCCGAAGTTCGGCCGAACCAGCAGAACCCGGACTTCTAGAAGTTCGCTCAACTCTACTCGTAACCCATACTGTGAAGAAGGATGTCAACTCTCCCTACCTCTGGAGATCATCATTAGGCCTTTAGGGGTCGGGGACACCGCTACACTATGCTTATTCAGGAAAAACTAGTGAACCAATATAGAAAGGCTCCTAAAATATATTTTCTTTATGTCAGCCATGTTTACATGTCCTAGGTCTCGCACCACATCAGTTGGTGCTCAACAGATTTTTGGAGGGATAATACTTTGCAAGTTGTATTTTCTTTTATTTTTAATTGTTCTTCTTTATTGCAACTATGTACTCCTGCAAAGTACACTTTAAAGTTGTACATGTCTGATACTTTTCTCAAGTTTAGAGATTGGTATTTTTTTTTTTTTTTTTTGCTGCTTTGTAATGGTTTTAAGTGCCTTACTAATTATCCTTACATTGAACATTGTATTGTAAAGGATGTACTTGCTGTCATTTGTCAAAATTATGTTATTTTTTTATTTTTATACAATAAAGCTTATTTTTTTTATTTAAAAAAAAAAATAGTTTTTTGCTCTTTTGAATTTTGTATTTTCGGATTTTGGTTCTTTCGGGTTTTCATTCTTTCAAATTTTCGTTCTTTCTGACAATTTGTTTTCGTATGCATTCGTCAAAAGAGTCTTTCATTCATTTGGATGCTTCCGAATGAGCGAATATTCCATATTTCGTCCGAAAATGAATTTGTAACAAAATGAAACTAGTAGCCATGAGTTTCAAGAATTTTTTATAGAATATTATATCGGGGTAAGTATGGGGTGCTAGGGAGGTATAGAGAATATAGAGAGGGAGTGGGTGTAGTGCCAATTTGCAACGGGAACAGCAGAGTAGAGCAGGTAGAATAAAAAAAGTGGGACTAAATCCCCTTAACCGCTCGCCGACCGCTGATCGGCAATTGACGGCGACAGTGTGGCGCTCCTGCGCAAATCGCGGTCATATGACGGCGTCTGCATGCTCACTGTGTCCGGGGAGGGCCAGGGAGCGGGTGCGGCGAATTCGATCTCTGCAGGCCACCCGAGATGCCCCCCCCCCCAGAGTGAAAGAACGGAGGTCCGTGTAAGTAAACACGGACCTCCGTTCTGTGAGAGGGGGAAGGGCTGTGATCACTTCCCTTCCTCTACATGGAAGCTGTGATCGCTTCCCTTCCCCAGCTAGGGCAGTCCCCCCACAGTTAGAACACGCCCAGGGAACATACTTAACCCTTAGAGCGCCCCCTGCAGGTTAACCCCTTCACTGCCAATGGCATTTACACAGTAATCAGTGGATTTTTATAGCACTGATCGCTGTATAAATGCCAATGGTCCCAAAAAAGTGTCAAAATGGTCCGACATGTCCGCTGAAATATCGCAGTACCGCTAAAAATCGCAGATCGCCGCCATTACTAGTAAAAAAAAAAAAAATAAATAAAAACCCCAGAAATGAATTCTCATCATCTGTAAACGCGACCACTTTTGCGCAAACCAATCAATAAACGCCGATTGCGATTTTTTTTATCACAAATATGAGGATGAATATAAATCGGCCAAAACTGATGAAAAAAAATGTTTTTTTATTTTTTTTTTTGGATTTGTATTTTAGCAAAAAGTAAGAAATTTGGTTTTTTTTGCAAAATTGTCGCTCTTCTTTTGTTTATAGCGGCGATCAGAAATGACGCAGCGGTGATCAAATACCACCAAAAGAAAGCTCTATTTGTGGGAAAAAAGGACACAAATTTAGTTTGGGTACAACGCCGCATGACCGCGCAATTTTCAGTTAAAGAGACGCAGTGCCGAATCGCAAAAAGGGCTCCGGTCCTAACCTGGGAAATCCTTCCGGGGCTGAAGTGGTTAAATGGGGGTGCAGGCAAAAGTCTGCCAGGGGTTCTAAACCTTCAACAGTCCATCCAAACTTAATTTTGCCAAATGCATCTCTTTTACTAAAAGCTGCAAAAACTGCTGAAAAATATATGCAGTAATTCTAGGAGATATTACGGAGGGAACACTTTGCACACTCTAACTAGTAATCCGTGGACTCCTTACAAAAGTGTACTCTGAGGAAGATAAAGAAGCTCCAAAGGTTAATTCCACTTTAAAATGAGCTTGTTGGGCTAAGAAAGGTCCATAAAGAAACATCAGGAGAGTGGATTATTACTGGCATTAGAAAGGAAAGATTAGCACATAACGCTCTATTATTGGAAGAAACAGACAAGGAAGGCACTTTGATGGACTAAAGCATGCTTTTACCTCTCTGCTCTAATTATAGTGTTAGTCTTCCAATACTATAAAATGAAAAACCTTCCTCACATCTATAAATACAAAAATCCAGAATAACCACTAAGCTAATAGATTTGTCATTCTTTTAAAATAATTTTAATAATAATATATCAATCTGTACAACCCCTTTGAGTGAGCATTTGGTTAGAAATTGGTTGTACAGATTAACCACTTCAGCCCCAGAAGGATTTCACACTTTAGGACCAGAGCACTTTTTGCGATTCGGCACTGCATCACTTTAACTGACAATTGCGCGGTTGTGCGACGTTGTACCCAAACAAAATTTGCATCCTTTTTTCCCACAAATAGAGCTTTCTTTTAGTTGTATTTGATCACCTCTGCGTCATTTCTGATCGCCGCTATAAACAAAAAAAAGAGACAATTTTGCAAAAAAAAAAAACACCCAATTTTTCTTACTTTTTTGCTAAAATACAAATCCAAAAAAAAGAAAATATAAAAAAACAATTTTTTTCATCAGTTTTGGCCGATTTATAATCTTCCTCATATTTTTGGTAAAAAAAAATTCAATCAGCATATATTATTTGGCTTGCGCAAAAGTTGCCGCGTTTAGGAATGATGAGAATTAATTTCTGGGGTTTTTATTTTTTTAAATTCTTTACTAGTAATGGTGGCGATCTGCGATTTTTAGCAGTACTTCGATATTGCAGCGGACATGTCGGACCATTTTGACACTTTTTTTGGGACCCTTGGCATTTATACAGCGCTTATATCAGTGCTATGGAAATGCATTGATTACTGTGTAAATGCCATTGGCAGTGAAGGGGTTAACCTGGAGGGGGCGCTCTAAGGCTTAACTGTGTTCCCTCAGTGTGTTATAACTGTATGTGGGCTGGGCTGGCAGGGGGAGGGGAGTGATCAGGGCTTCCATATACAGGAAGCCTGTGATCACAGCCCTTCCCCCTCTGTCAGAATGGAGATCGGTGTTTACAAGTCCCTCAAGTCAGGTTTTTTTTTTTTTTTTGTTACCGGGTCCGGAGTGCCATTGGGGAAAGTTTGAATCTGATATCACAATTAGTCATTTTCTTGACTATTAGGCTAGGGGTTGTTTTTTTTTTTTTTTTTTAATAAATCAGATCACTTTTTTAAATTTTTCAAACATACAAAATAATACATACAAACATATCCAACCACATATGGAGAAAAAAAAGCCCCTCCAAGACACCCCCCCCCCCCCAACAAACTCGCCCCCTCTGCCCTTCTATCCCGAGTCGGTCAATCCTGAAATTCCATCCATTTTTTCCAAATTTTTCTGGATGACCTCTATGTGAAAAAGGATATTTCTCCTTTATTATAGTTTCACTCATTTGTACTTTCCATTCCTCAACTGTCGGTGGATAGGCTAGGGATTGTTAAACAAATGGCATGGAGGAGGGACTGGGCACTGACCTGGGGGACATGTGCTTATGCAAAGAACAATAAAAAAGTACACTATATTGTCAAAAGTATTAGGACGCCTGCCTTTACATGCACATGAACTTTAACCTCCCTGGCGGTATTCCCGAGTGTGGCTCGGGGTGGAATTTCAGTACCAAGAGCGGTAACCCCGAGCCACACTCGGGATTGCATCGCTGGATCCAGGCAATGTTACTTACCTTGTCCCCTGGATCCAGCGATGTCCTCCCACGGTGTCAGCTTGTCTCCCCGCGGCCAGATGATTCCTGTGTGCCGGGCTCCGTTCCCTGCGAGCGTCGCGTCGCACGGGGACGGAGACCGGCGGGAAATTCAAAAAGTTAAACACACACAGTACATACAGTACACTGTAATCTTATAGATTACATCACTGTATGAAAACATTTCACATCCCCTTTGTCCCTAGTGGTTTGCCCAGAGCCCTGCATGCACTTTTATATAATAAATGTCATTCTTTCTGCCTGGAAACATGAGAATGTCCATAGCAACCAAAAAGTGTCCCTTTGCGTCAAAAGTGGTTTTTGATCGGCTAGAAAACAGCGATAGTAAATAAGAATAATTTGCAGAATTGAGTGATACTGATTTTTGGGGAAATTTATCATCAGCAACTGAAAGTGACGATAGCGACAATTCTGCAACTGAGCAAATTTCTGCGTTTTTGGTTTGATTACATTATTGCATACATTTTATTACTATTATATTATTATTTTTGATAATTATTTTTAGTTATTTATTATATTATAATTTATGATTTCATTTTTCAAACTTTTTCATACCCGGGATGTCTACTAGACTCTTGTTTGGACAGATTTAAGTGAGTTATTCCTAAGAATTACAGGCCTACAATATAAAACGCCAAATTTTCATGCAAAATAATTGTACCGCTTTTGGAACAAAATTCCAGACAGAATCATACCGCCAGGGAGGTTAATGGCATCCCAGTCTTAGTCCATAGGGTTCAATATTGAGTTGGCCCACCCTTTGCAACTATATCCGCTTCAACTCTTCTGGGAAGGCTGTCCACAAGGTTTAGGAGTGTCTAAGGGAATGTTTGACCATTCTTCCAGGAGAGCATTTGTGAAGTCAGGCACTGATGTTGGGTGAGAAGGCCTGACTCCGCTCTAATTCACCCCAAAGGTCTTCTATCGGGTTGAGGTCAGGACTCTGTGCAGGCCAGTCAAGTTCCTCCACCCCAAACTCGCTCCTCCATGTCTTTATTCATCTTTGGGATGAATTTGACCGGAAACTGTGAGCCAGGCCTTCTCGTTCAACATCAATGCCTGACCTCACAAATGTGCTTCTGGAAGAATGGTCAAACATTCCCATAGACACTCCTAAACCTTGTGGACAGACTTCCAAGAAGAGTTGAAGCTGTTATAGCTGCAAAGAGTGGGCCAACTCAATATTGAACCCTACAGACTAAGACTGAGATGCCATTAAAGTTCATGTAGATGTAAATGCAGTCGTCCCAATACTTTTGACAATATAGTGTAATCTGGCCCAGAAGCGGCAAATTTTAATAATGGTTAAAGTTAAACATTAAAATACCTAAATAATTTAAAAAATAATTCCAGGCATTACTATACATATACTATTACACTGGTCCAGCTTGAATGCCATACCTGGCTATTTACCCTGGAAGCTGGGAATCACTGAAGTAGACACCACTACTCCAGTGCTCTCCACTTGCTTCTCCACACTGAGTGGGGCTGTTCAGAGAATTTGTTTGCATTTCCTGAATGAATGTTAAGCATTCTCTGATTGGATAAAGCAGAGGCAGGGTAGTGATGTCATTCTCTGAATGGGGCCTGAGCTGAGTGACCAACTTCTATGTTCGCAATATATCAGGCTCAGCATGGGACATAAAAGCAAGTGGAGTTCATTGAAGTAGTGGTGTCTACTTCAGTAATTTCCAGTTTCCATGGACATTGGCCAGGTATGGTATATACATACAGTAGTTACATCGGTCCAAGCTGTACCAATGTAATTACATGTATGATATAGCCATGCCTGGGATTGTTCTTTAAATAACCCACTTGGGGGTACCCTAAACCCGCCTCTGCAGTGACACATCTGTACATTGTATATACCCTATTACAGCAACACTGACAGCCACAAGGAAAAAAAATGCTGTTCAAATGCCTGTAAATGACAGCTCCCTGCCAGATTGCTTTTCTTTGTTAAAAAAAAAAAAAAACAGCAGGGAACCCCCCAAATTACATACCAAGCCTTTAATGGTATTGTAAAAATTTTGAAGTAAAAAAAACCGCCAATTTAAAATTGTGTTTTACATTTGCAAATGATGTAAATCCATTGTTAATCACATTGTCCAGTCATGCAAATCCTCATCATTTCTGATGGATGGCACATGCCGAAAAACCCGACAACCCTAACATGACATCAGCAACTTGCCGAATGGCAGCTCCCCGAGCTGTCATCTGCACTGTAAGGAAAGCGTCGGGGATAGTGGTGACATCATTGCCAAAATATGGCCATTGGCCATGGCCAATGATGTCACCCCCCATTGCTTAATTTCTTGATGGGATTCACAGACAAGTAAGCAAATGGGGCCGTGTGACAACAGTGGCTGCTAAAGACAGCTACTACATCCTTAGCAACATGATTCTTGGCCATGCAAGTGAGTGGGCCAAGTAACATCGATGTTTGCAGGCACCCACTGTTCCTTAACAACCATTGACAGCAGGAAGCTGTCAATTTGTCCACATGGAAAACCCTAAACTTATGTTTGGACCAAACATTCTGCCTTGCTTTGAGCACTGGTGCGCAGACATGTTGGAACAGGAAGGGACCGTCCCCAAACTGTTTCCACAGAGTAGGGAGAGCATAAAATTGTCCAAAATGTCTTGGTATGCTGACACCTTAAGAGTTCCCTTCACTGGAACTAAGGCATCAAGCCCAACCCCTGAAAAACAACCCCACACCACAATCCCCCCTCCACCAAATGATTTGGACCAGTGCACAAAGCAAGGTCCATAAAGATATGGATGAGCGAGTTTGGGGTGGAGGAACTTGACTGGCTTGCACAGAGTCCTGACCTCAACACAATAGAACATCATGATGGGATGAATTAGAATGGAGACAGCGAGCCAGGCCTTTTCGTCCACATCCTGACCTCACAAATGCGCTTCTGGAAGAATGGTCAAACATTCCCATAGAGACTCCTAAACCTTGTGGACAGCCTTCCCAGAAGAGTTGAAGCTGTTATACCTGCAACAGGTGGGCCAACTCAATATTGAACCCTACTCACTAAGACTGGGATGTGCATGTAAAGGCAGGTGTCCCAATACTTTTGGTAATATAGCGTATGTCTGATTCTTGCATTTCACATTACATTCTGTGGTTTCATCTGCTGGTTGCTAGGTTCCCTGCAGAGCTATAATAACCTAGTGAACAGTGATTAGAACTTAGAACCATGGCACTCAGCAGAGCGAAATTAATCTACCAGCACACTATGGATGTCCAGAACGGGTCCAAACCTATTTTTTTAGCAATCACATCATAATAACTGAAAAAAATGCTTCAGAGCAATGCAGGAATTCTTCATCAGGCAGGCGCTCAGCAGGGGACACAAGCATTCAACACACCCGAACTCTTAGGCTAGCCATTCACAGTTCCTGCTGAACTAGCCGAGATTCGAACCGCTAACGGGCAGCCTGAATGTACCAAGTTGATTGATTGTTAGATTCTCTTGCAATTATCGCTAGCAGCTGCTATAGCCGCTAGCGATAATCACTGTCTTCTCCTGGAAGGGATGGCTTCCCTGCCCACCCCTGCCCCCGCCCACCAGGAGAAGTTAATGGACCAGCAGGAGGGATTCCCACATCAACACTGTCTGTGTTGATGGGGTACCGAGCAAATTTCTTTCCTGCAACCTGTGGTCGCAGGAAAGAAATTCGCTCCATGTATAGCTGGCCTTAAGGAGAGTGAAGATAGGAGTCACAAGCAATGAGATTTATGGTCAAAGACTACTTTTTTCTTTCTATTTTTATTTGGGTTGTCATTTGAGGTATGAGATGTTCTCATTTAGCAATGGCTTCCACAGATGGAACTGCAATGCACACTGCAGTGGAGGGAGAACAGAACACAACTCCCCATTAGGGCGTATTTTCCATTACTAAAGCCTCGTACACACGAGCCTATGGTTGGCCAACTTTTGTCCAACTTTTGTCCAAATTGGACGATGGCGGTTTGGTTTAGCGTACCAACGTGAGTCAAGTAATCAGCCAACAAAGCCAAACGTAGTGATGTGTTACAAGCGTATAACGAGGAAGTTCAGGTGAATGTGATTTGTGAATTACGAACACAGGTTACACGACCAAACACTTCCTGGATTCCGAGCATGTGTGTTTCCACTTCCAAATTTTGGTTGGTCAACTTCGGTACACACGAGCCAATAATCGGTCAACTCCTTGTTGGCCAACACAAGTTTTCTAGTCTTGTCGTCCAACTTCTTTTGGACGACGATTGGAAATCGCTTGTGGAATCGTGTATACACAAGATCGGATTTTTGGCCAACAGGCTGTTGGGCGACCGTTGTTGACCAACCATCAGACCGCGTGTACGGGACCTAAAGTCATCTCTAAATTCAAGCTCTGTGCAACAGTTTGAGCTGGCTATGGTATACTACAAACAGTCTTGATGATGGTTTTGATGAAAACAGGTTTGCTTTAATATATGTGGTAAACAAATATTGTCTTATAGATTTAATTATCCGTGTCTTATATATTTAATTATTCCTAACCATACATATTATTCCCCAAGAAGTAATTTAAAGTCATGTATTTTATATTTGGATCATAAATGTCACATTGCTTATTAGCTTAAATTTATGAACTCAGTTCTTCACCGCTAGATAATTTTGGCAACTACGTAGACTGTTATATGGCGAAGCCCGCCTGGAGCAGTGATAATACATAAATAAACAGAAAATAATTGCCAATTTATTTAATAGATGAATGATTTATATGATCTCTGTCAGGAGAATAAAAAGAAAATCTGCAAAAAAGTTTCCATAACACAAATGAAAGTTTAAACTTAGTTATATTGTTGCTGTAAAATTATATATTGTATGAAATGTTATGAAGATTTTTTTTTAATACATAGGATAGGTAATGACCCAGGAATTTGGTGAAGGTAATAAACCCATAAAGTATATCTAAAGTCAAAACTTTTTTCATTTTGGAAAAGAGTTTGGAATGAATATAACTCTGGCCCCGATGACCTTTAAGTTTAGTTTAAAGTGGAAGTAAACTTCCATCTTTTGCTTTTACCTATAATAAGGCTTACCTATAGGCAGGGGCGTTGCTAGGTGGGAAAAAGACCAGGGGCTCCTGCCTGAAGAAATGCGGCGAGAGAAGAGCGTTGGAGAGAGAATGGGGCGTGATCTAAACTAAATGGTGGGATTGGCTTAAAGGGGCGTGACTTAAGGGGTGTGTGGCTCGAGTCTGAGATGAACGAGGGATGGGGGAAGGAAGAAAAAAAGAGATAGGGAAGGAAGGAGAGAGAAGAGAAGGAAGTAAAGAAAGAAAGAGGGATGGAGGGACAGAAGACCCATATCCTACACCACAACAGCAATATGTGTATTCCAGAAAGTTTAACATTCAGCAGATAAAAATACTCCAAATACCTGGTGTTGGTGCTTCAATCACCCCGACACTATAGTTGGTATGGTGTCAGGATGATTAAAGTGCATTATTTCTATTATTACATTGTAATATAAAATGAAATAGTTCAACTCACCATAATGCAGAATCAGTGGGAGCCCTGAGCGTGTCACTTGCCACTGTCATCTACCACCAGATGCCATCAGGCGTCCCCAGCGGAGTCCCTCCTTCCATCAGGTACCCCAGCGGAGTTCCTCCTTACATCACAGGTGGCCCCAGTGGAGTCCCTCTTACCATCAGATGCCCCCAACAGAGTCCCTCCTTACATCACAGGTGTCCCCAGCGGAGTTCCTCCTTACATCACAGGTGCCCCCAGCGGAGTCCCTCCTTACATAACAAGTATCCCCAGCAGGGTGCCTCCTTGCATCACAGGTGCCCCCAGCAGAGTGCCTCCTTACATCACAGGCGTCCCCAGCAGAGTGCCTTCTTACATCACAGATGCCCCCAGCGGAGTGCTTCCTTAAATCACAGGTGCCCCCGGTGGAGTGCCTCCTTACATCACAGGTGCCCCCCAGCGGAGTTCATCCTTACGTCACAGGTGCCCCCAGCGGAGTTCCTCCTTATATCACAGGTGCCCCAGCGGAGTTCTTCCTTACATCACAGGTGCCCCCAGCGGAGTGCCTCCTTACATCACAGTAGAAAGGTGATGTGGGGGGCAGTGAGAGATGATATCTCTCTGCTCCCCGCCACACCTCCAACATTGCAGAGGCCAGGCTATGAGGGCGGAAGAGCAGTGATGCGGGGCGGGCAGAGAGAGATGATGTCATCTCTGCTCACCCACTCCACTTGCTCGCTTCTCATCCTAAGGCCATCCGTGGCTCTGTCAAGCCCTCTGCTCATGGCTCTGTCAAGCTGCCCACTCGCGGCTCTCATGTTAGGGACCCCAGCGGACACTCTGGGCTATGGAGATTAAATTCGGGGCTGTAGCCTCGATAGCCACACCCTGGCAACGCCCCTGCCTATAGGTAGTGTAAATAACTCCTAAACATGCACCATTTAGGAGATATTTAATGTACATGCAGCCAGTGACATCTCTGATGCATGCGGTCTGAAAGAATGGCCACCCGTGCCGTTTATTCACAGCCCCATGCCGTGAACGCCGGCTCCCGCACACATGCCCGGGAGTGACGACATCGCGGCTCCAGCCAGCCACAGAGCAGGAGTCAGTGAACCCGGAAGCAAGACAGGTGAAGATGAGAGCATCTGCACCACTGACATATCGGAGCTGGAAGAGCTTTGTTTTAAGGTAAATTTAATATAATGTGTTAGTATGCGATTCATACTAGCACTAGCATTATGCCTTTACCTTGCAGGTACAGAAAAAAAAATTGTCCAGGGGTTTACAACCTCTTTAAGCTGAGTTTTCTGATCATGGGTGTCAGTATAATGGCAGGTGTAAATTTTGTGAAAAATATGGAGATAGGAGTTTTTGTTATAAAGTGATTTTCTACTAGACTTGAATGAACCACAGTTGGCTTTACCAGTGAATCATAAGACCTGGGCTCAAAACTTGTTTCACCAAAGATTATAAACTCCATGAATGTCAACAATTTAAAGGGTCAGTCAACTCAAAAA
Organism: Glandirana rugosa; assembly: GCA_018402905.1. Lineage (NCBI taxonomy): Eukaryota > Metazoa > Chordata > Amphibia > Anura > Ranidae > Glandirana > Glandirana rugosa. Next base: position 17,353 of record BLSH010235366.1, on the reverse strand, counting down.
CAGTATATTAATTGTAGGTTGAACTTGGTGACGTTACATGGGGCGGTGTCACTAAGTGATGTCACCAGGTGGCTCAGCCCCTTACCTATTTAAGAACCGTCAGATGGCGGAGCAGGCACACTGCGGTTAGACTTCGTTGCAGGCTTAATGTTTTTTTTTTTCTTTTTACAGGTCCGACGGTGGCGTCATCGTCATGAATGACAATGGACCTACATCAAGGGACATTATTTTTTATTTTAATTAAGGAATTGTCAAAAACTGTGTGGTTTTATTTCTTTTTGACACTTTTTTAGTGTATGGGTATAGCTATTGTGGTATGGGGGTGTTTAGCTCTCGTGGTAGATACATTTGGAGTGCATTTGGTAGATGCATTTGGAGTGAGTTCACGACAGCCAGGATCTCTGTTATATGTGTGCTCCCTTCACCGGTACTCGTCAGCACTGATCCATCTGCCTAAGGAGACATATGCAAGCAGACGGGCTTAGCTGTAGACTCATTGCAAAAGTCAGTGTGAAACCTTTCAGACTTTGGCAACCCTTGATTACCCACAATAGGTTGCAATACACCACTTCCACCATCTTGATCAGGTGGCGCGTCACAAACCTCACACAGTTTTGCGTTTTCCCCAAGTTGCATTGACCCATTATGTACCTGCACACTTTCAGTACTAGCAGATTGCACTAATACACTCCCATAAAAATGTGCAGTTCCACTCTGCCCCACCAGAGCGACATTGCAGTTGTCCAGGGCAACCTCCGGCTCCAATACATGAAGTTCCCTGGAGATTTCTAGGGAAAACTGTGCTGCCTTGCCACCAGTTGCTATGGGCAACAGTCCATCTTTAACCACAACTTGTGCTTTGTAAGAACCTGGGGTTTTCTCAACAGAAGTCCATTTACCATTATAATCATTGACAGCATTTATACCTTTTGTGTTTTTACCTTTTGTGGGCTGTCCCAGCCCACTACCAATTTGGGACTAGGAGACATTAGACCCATCACTATTTCCCGCTTGAGAAGCACACCCAAGTGCAGGTTGGACTTTAACCCCTGCCTCCCCACTGTACAGGAAAAACTCACCCTCAGGAACACATTCAGTGGTTCCACTAACTGGGGTCACTCTCACATCATCATGGACGATCTCTTCACCAGTCTGTTTCAACGTAAAGTGTTTCCAGACATCATTTCATTAAATACAGTCTTACCCACTGCAGTAGTTGGGGGTCACCATCTTCATTTGTGTACGTTGTCTATCCTCTGATGCACTTCCAACTCTCCCTGGTGGCCACGGGGTGAAAATGCAGCAGCCCTTTCTGACTCCTTAGCACCCCCTGCAGGCACAACAGGTACTTCGTCACTGTTGCCAGGGGTGACTGCAAACATTTTTAAACAAGAATCTGGGCTTGCAGATAACGATTTTTGCCCCACAACATTTTCTCCTGCTGTATTCCACAACCAGGGACAATAAAAAGAATCATGTCCAGATTGATCACATCCCAGGCATGGTATTTGGTGACTTTCTCCTGTTGCTAAGGGAGATGGCATCCTCCCAACATGCAGAGACCGCACTCTCCCAGCTGCACTTTGCTGGCTCTCCCAAACATAATGATTTTTCTTTCGGTGAAGTTGCGTTGCTTTTGACTTGCCATAATCCTCTGTAGGCAATAACGTTGTCTTGCGATTTATGGGTCTGACATCACCGGCGTTGCTCTGGGCAACCACACTCCTCTCAAAATTCCGGTGAGCCTGTTGCTCACTCCTGGCCCTTAGAGCAGGCTTGCCAAACACAGATGCAGACCTTTGTACTGGAGCCTGGGACAAAGGGCACTTGGAGACAGCATGCCCCCATTCATTGCACCGCAAACAGCACTCTTGGCTCCATGTCTTGTCAGGGCTTCCCACACTGCATCCTCTTGCAAGCTTAGGTCTTTACTCCTTGATAGCTGGTCTCCTTGCACCAGCGTTGCTAGGGGCAACATCATGCACTTCTCCTTTAAGTGGAGCAAAGAACAGTCTGCAATGTTCTTCGGCAGGCTCATACCCTTGCTTCATCCTCACAATCACTCCACAACACTTTTGTGCAGTCCAGCAAAAACGAATGGAGCACTGTCTCTTTAAAGCAAGTTCCTTTTCTCTTGCAAGTTCTCCTCACCTTCACACACAGATTGTGCAGTCTCATGCACCAAAAGCACAGTTCATATAACAGCTGAACTTACTTGCTTTCTTCTTGGTTTACGCCCAAAGCAATCCCCCGAAATGCGGTTCGCCTGGCATGAACTCGCCAGTGGAGCAGGGACCCAGATTTTACTGTCTTGAGCCCAACGCAATACCTCCACCACATGTGGCATGGGGGTGTTTAGCTCTCATGGTAGATGCATTTGGGGTGAGTTCACGACAGCAAGGTACTCTGTTTGAGGGCATGGCAGCCCATGTTTATTAAAAAAAAGTCAAAGAAAACAAAAATCAAAGGGGTTTCCCTCACAGGGGGTTTTCACCATCAACAGAGGAGGTCAGTCATTTTGGCCTCCAACCAAGGTACGTGACACCATAGCTCAATAGTGCATACTCCAGTCTCTACTAGTGTTGAGCGAACCCGGACTGTAACGTTCCGGTCCGTACCGAACTTTCGGGTGTCCGGGGCACGGACCCGGACATTTCAAAAATCGCTTGGCTTCGGTCCGGGGTTCTGCTATTTTACTCCACGTGTTGAGAAGCTGCAGGGCAGCCAATCAACAAGCGTTTCACTGGTTTGCCCTTAGAAGCCATCACAGCCATGCCTACTAATGGCATGGCTGTGATTGGCCAGTGAATCATGTGACCCAGCCTCTTTATAAGCTGGAGTCACAGTGCTGCAGTCGCATGCTCCTTGGGTTAGTGTAGGGAAAGGAAGCTGAAAGCGTGAGGGAGAGATTTGAGAATTTTAAGACCTGATCCTGCATCCTGAGATAGATTACTTTACTACTGCCGTCTGTGCTGTTGCTCTGAGGACAGATAGCAGAAATTAGAGATTTTACATACCGCTGCTTTGAGTTGCAGATCAAGCTCTGCATAAAACAACGATCGCTACGATCGTGCTCAACGATCAGATTGTTGGGGGATTTGAGATTTCAAATACCGCTGCTTAGAGTTGGAGATTGCAGATTAAACTCTGTCTAACGAAACGATCGTACGTTCGTACACAATGATCATATTGTGGGAGTAATTTGAGATTTCACATACTGCTTCTTTGAGTGATCTGACTGCACTAGGTAGAGGCTTCTGCTTAGAGGGACAGATTCTTGTTCCAAAACCATTGCCTACTCCTATAGGGCCAGCTGTTGCTGTAAGTGACACATTATTTTTCAAAAAACATCTCCATCTCCTAGTTCAAAAGGGAGAGTTTCCAGGTGTTGCTTAGAGGGACAGATTCTTGTTCCAAAACCATTGCCTACTCCTATAGGGTCAGCTGTTGCTGTAAGTTCGACCGGGATATCCTCATCCGTTACCAAAACCTTGTTCTTAGACAGGGAGATTCGTTGTGGACCCTTGAGAGGGAAAACTTGATCCTCTACTAAAAACTTTTTATTACACAGTGAATGTCGTTGTCGACTGGGATATCCTCATCCGTTACCAAAACCTTG
>BLSH010235328.1:83206-94899 GCA_018402905.1 Glandirana rugosa | reverse complement strand
GCCACCAGCTCCTCCTCTTCCTCCATCGGTTGTACCATAAACGAAACAAACAAATATTAACCCCATCGGGGGTTTTATAACTCCGGATAAGTTTTTTGTTCATATACATACCGACACACTCAGGCCAGATTTATAAATAAGACGTGTTCCATGTCTGTTCAGAACACCCTAGGTACGGATTAATTAAATTTATTTCCAATCGAAAAGGTGCAACCGACACCTGTTTGCCGACGGGAACAGACACTATTGCGGGGGACGGCACAATTGTGTGCAAGGCTGTTATGTGACCGACGTCCCGTCCGGTCGTGGAGGTTCCGTATTTGTCGTTCGAGTCCGGTACACCGGTTAAACCTCTGGGTCTTCAACGGCCACATGGCCTGAGCTTGCTGTTTATGCCTTGGAGGTGCTGGCCTGCCCTGCAGCCAGTGTATTGTCGGAACGTGTGTTAACACGGCAGGGGGCGTTATCACAGACAAGGGCAGCCGTTTGTCCACAGCCAACGTGGAAAAGCTAACCTTTATTTAAATTAATTAGGCATGGATCCCACAAGACTTGTCTGTACCTTGTGCAGAATAAATATTTAGACCGGACTCACACAGCCATACATATACTTGTTTTTTGAATAGGCCTCAATATTTTGGGGGCTACCCCAATTATAAACAAACAAAGCAAATACCATGTTGGCTACCTCCTTCTCCTCCTCGACCACCGCCACTTCCACCTACACTGCCATGGTCACGGACTAGTCAACCTCTAGGCTCCTACTCCACATCCACCCTCCCTTCCCATTTTTTTATTTGATTTTAATTTATTTTCCCTATCCCCATTTTTTTGTAGGGCACTTGCCCTACTCTTACCCCCATTTTACTTCCTTTTGCAGCCCTCTAGCACTTGCCAGGACATTGTTACAGCCATGTTTGTGCCTAAAAGTTCGGGTCACCATTGACTTCAAAAAGGTTTGGTGTCCAGGATAACGTTCGGGCAACGTTCGGTGCCTAACCTGGACTTTTTCCCAAAGTTTGTACGGACCCTCCGAACCCAAATGTCCAGGTGTTCGCTCAACTCTAATCGTAAGATTTGTGCGGGCAATTCACTCCTATTGGCCAGCAGTTGCCCTCCTTTCCACACGATCAAATCGATACCTGTGGGGGAATTTGTCAGGACTAGACGCAATTGCTCCAGCGCAGAATTCTTTCAACAAGAAGCTGGGGTGGTTGCTTCTAGATTAAGAGCACGAGGCTATAGTGATAGATATATTGAGAGGGCTAATAATATAGCCATTAAGAAAGATAGGAACACCCTTATTGACAATCCCTGCAAAAACAAGACTAAAAATAGAGAGACCAAAGATAGTTCTATTACTTTTGTTACCACATATTCCTATGAGTACAATAAGGTGATTAACATCATCCGCAAGCATCTTCCCATTCTATCAACTGACAGGGATGTTGATGTTATTATTAAGAGAGGCTGCAGGTTTTCCAGTAGACGTGCCGCCACTCTGGGTGGTCTTCTCTCCCCCAGCCTTTTTTCATCCACTTCTTTTAACAAGACTTGGTTACACACGACAGGTTCTTATGCCTGTGAATTAAACGCTTGGAGGTTTTGCCACAGGCATCTTAAGAAATCTAGTTTGGTCTACTCCTGTTCTAAAAATAGAGCATTCCATATACGGGATTATATTAATTGTGGCTCACAACAGGTTGTTTATGTCATAGAATGCACTATCTGTAAGTTAAAATACGTTGGATGCACTACAAGACCCTTGAGGACACGCATTAGTGAACATTATCATGGCTCTTCACATGAGTCTGATAAGGGTCTTTCTAATGTGTCCAAACATTTTAAATACATTCATTTGGGGAATCTGTCTTCCTTTGTATTTAATGGGCTGGAGAGGATTAAGAGACCACCTCGTGGTGGGGATACTCATCACAAATTGTTGGAACGTGAGGTATGTAGGTGGATATATAACCTCTGCACCAGGATTCCCCAAGGCATGAATCTTCGATATGATGTTGATCTTTTCCTTCGCTAACCAGCAACATCAGTGCATTTTCTTGTGGCAACCAAATTTTTTTTTAACGCCCCTTTTTTCTTACGCCCTTTTTTTTTCTTTCCTTACGCCCCTTTTTTCTTACGCCCCCTTTTTTTTTCTTAATTTTTTTACGCCCCTTTTTTCTTACGCCCCTTTTTCTTTTTTTTTTTTGCTTCTATGTATGGCCATTTTGATCTTTGCTTTGGGAATTTGCATTAAAGGATTTCACCTGCCTTGACATTCCACCCCCAATTTCAATTAACCAATCCTTTCTTTGCATTGGTGGAAGACTCCTCCCCATTTTCCCTTTCTTTTTGTATATATGTTTGTTATATGCGATTTGCAAACATCGCTAACCAGCAACATCAGTGTATTTTCTTGTGCCATTCATTTTTTTTTTACGCCCCTTTTTTCTCACGCCCTTTTTTTTTTTCTTTGCTTCTATGTATGGCCATTTTGATCTTTGGGAATTTGTATTAAAGGATTTGACCTGCTTTGACATTCCACCCCCAATTTCAATTAACCTATCCTTTCTTTGCATTGGTGGGAGACTCCTCCCCATTTTCCCTTTCTTTTTGTTTATATGTGTGTTATATGCCATTTGTAAACATGCTGTGAACAAGGCTACAAGCCGAAATGCGTCTGCGTGTGCTGTATTTTTATGGGCATGGAATAAATTCATTAGATATCGTAATTCAGTGTGCCGGTTCTTTTTTGCTGTATCTTATTTGGACTATCGGATGAGGAGGAACATCCTGAACCTGAGCACCTGACACAAGTGTGCATACTTTTATAATGAACTGAATCTTTTGTGTTCTGGGTTCTGAGCAGTGCACCTTTGTGGTTTTTATCTGTTATTCTCTCCCTAGTTTTATCCATACCCAGATGTCCCCCCATTACATATCCATGAGCTAGTTCTATCACCATCCTGCAAAAGGGTTTGGGAACCACTAGCTGTTCCACCTCCTCCTTCCCTCGTTTCACCACCTGATACAACAAATTATTTTTGAGAGCCATGTAGGGAAAAGATACCCCCCAATTAGGGTCTACAGGTTCCCCATCCATTGCCTTCACGTTTTCTCTGGCTCTAAGGAGAGTGCCATCCTGTAGTTGTTTTGTACAGAAGTCCTTTCTCCGGACCTCTAATTCAGGTACTACATTCCGTTCACTCTCACAGTCAGGGTCAGAGACATTTTCTGGGTCATTAGCCCCCAGCTGGGAGCTATCTTCCAGCTCCTTCGGCTCCCCAGCCATTACAGGAAAAGGAAGAGGGTCTCCTCCTTCCTCGGTCCTGCCACCAGTCTCCCCTTCCATTTGGCAAAAAGGGTTGGGCGAGAGTTCCCATGCTTTCGCAGCAGGGGGAGTTCTATCCTCCAGGCTCCCGGGGCTTTCCCATAACCTCCAAAAATGGGGAAATCCCTGCCCACTAGGGCGTTATAAAGCAGTGAAGGTACTACCCCCACTGAATGAGTCTCATGTCCCAAGGGGTGTCAATCTCAACCACCGTTGTCTGGTAGTCATGAGTGTCCCCATGGATGCAAATTACCCCGACAGTGCTAGGGTGTTACCTTGCAGGATTTACATAATTGCTTTTTACCAATGTTGCCACACTACCAGAGTCAAGCAATGCAGTGACTGGCTTTCCATCAACAAAAATCACACAGGGGGGCGTGGCTACCATCCGGCAAGATGGACACTTGAGCTGAGAGCTCTTCACACATGCCGGGAAAAATCGACAGAAGCCGAACCCTGACAGATCCCAGACCGACACACATCCTTCCCTGGTTTCTCCAGAAGCCCCAGGCATGTGCCGTAAAAGAGAACAACCATAACCACAAAAACTGACAGGATACTTCCCGCAGAGGGCCCAGAGATCTCTTCAAGATGGCGGAGATGGAGCTCGTGGTTTGAGACCTACTGCGGACACTCAATGAAGGACCAGCAGGGATGGTGAGTGGAAGCACCACTTTAGGCGCTAGATCCCCTACCTTTTGCAGCCCGGCCAAATCTAAACCCTGCAGGGAGGACGATGGGGACACATCCGACGACATGTCTATGGAAGCGGGCACGAACGAAGAGAAAGTCCCGAACGTTCCAACATTAGATCCGATTGTTGCATTTCCAACGAGCGGACAACCCGTTTCTGACACCATGATGAAAGACATGCCAATTTTCCTTAGAGCATCTCTCCAACAAGATATGTTAACATGTATCCAACAGACGAAACGTGAAATTCATGAACTTGGGGAACGAGTTGACCACGTTGAAAGATCCATATGTGATTTCACAGATAATTACAATACTCTAATTGATGCATACGCAGCTCAAGCTGACGACATCTCCTGGATAAAGAAAAACTATAGGATTTAGAAGACAGGTCCAGGAGAAACAATTTAAAAATTAGAGGAGTTTCCAACATGCAACTCCCTCACTTCGCAAAGGATCTCTTCTCAGCGGTAATCCCATCTTTAACGTCTGCGGACCTAACCATCGACAGGATCCACCGGGTACCCAAACCGTCTTTTCTTCCTAAAGAAGTACCTAGGGATGTTATCCTGAGAGTGCATTTCTTTCAAGTGAAAGAACAACTACTTGCAGCCTTCAGAAAGCCTGATTCCCTGCCAGCACAAGCTAAAATGATCCATTTACTACCGGACCTATCCCAGTTTACTCTACAAAGACGCAAAAATCTTGTATCAATCACCAAAGCCTTCAGAAACCACAATGTACAATACAAATGGAAATATCCGGCAAAACTGGAAATCACTCATCAAGGCTCCACATCATACATCAATACCCTGGAAGGGGGCCTCAACCTGCTGCGGCGTTGGGATATTATACCTGAATCACCCCCAATAGACCGCAGACCAGGGCAACCATCCAAGGCCGCCTCAGAATGGAGAAATATTCCAGAGAAACAACACTCTCATTCAACCTAACCTTGTTCGGCTTCAACTCCCCCAAGAGAACCAACACCACTCTCCTGGACAGTGAGGATTCCAAGAAGGTAATTCTCACAACCCCTACATGTTTGGCAATATTCCTTGCCCGAGCCCCTTATCTTCAACTAAGGGTCTCAACTTTTTACCCAGTTAATGTTTTTTTGTTATACTCACTAATGTTCAACCACAGGAACTGTTTCCAGACAAACTAAACCACCATGTTGGAACTTTTGGTGACAAAAAAATGCAATAAGTACAATGCAAGCTCAAACCTCGACAACTACAAGATACACATCCCATCTTCTAAATCTCTTCAACCATTTTTCACCCAGGTTATCGTTTTCCAGCCAGCCCCACTCTAGCCCAAAGGTTAACCCTACGTCTATTCAGCACCAACCATAAGAAATCGGCTTAAAATTTCTGTCACTTAACGTGAATGGACTGAATCACCCAGCCAAACGCCGCTCTATGTGGTCAGAAGCCTTAAAACACTCTGCAGATGTCGTGAACATTCAAGAAACACATTTCCATATAGACGCCTCTCCGAAATGTACTCATCCGTCCTACCCCATAATCTTCAAAACCAGTGCCCCTGGGAAACAGAAAGGGGTCCTAATAGCTATCAGGAACACACTATCCTTTTCCCTGGGAAATAGTATCCTTGACCCCGAGGGTAGATATATCATCCTGGTGTGCTCTATAAACTCGATACCTTATACCCTGGTGAATGTCTACGCACCAAATGTGAGGCAACTTCAGTTCTTTAGAAAACTACACAAGAAGATCAAAAATGTACAATCTGGTCATCTACTCATCTGCGGGGATTTCAAGATGATTGCTGACCCAAAATTAGACACAACAGCCACCTATAACATCCAGCGCCCAACTTTGGGCAACTTCACTCATACTGAATGCCTTTATGACATCTGGAGATGCCTACATGGAGAAGAGAGAGACTAGACCTTTTTTTCACCCGGGTTCCAAACGTATTCTAGAATTGACTACTTCTTTGCAGAGCGATGGTTGCTTCAGCAGGCATCCTCCTCCTCCATTTCAGATATTACATGGTCAGACCATGCCGCAGTGTCAATAACATTGGAGGAGGAGAATGCCTGCTCTCAGAGGTTCATATGGCGTTGCAACAATTCAATTATCCAACATCCAGATAACAAGTCAAGGCTAGCACAACATCTCCGTGAATACTTTACCATCAACGACTCCCCCGACATAGGTGTTTTTTCCTTGTGGAGCACTCAAAAGGCTTATATATGGGGAATTATTCTACAGATGTGCTCCAGAAGGAAAAGGCAAAACAATAATAAAACTATTATACCTTCTTAAAAATATACATGACTCATGCCCCGTACACACGGTTTGACGATTGTACGTACGACCGTGTCGAATCGTACGTTGGCTGTTGTATCTAGCATACTGACGTGCACCCGACGGTCGCACAAACAACATGCGGCAGGCCGAACGTAATGACATGAATGAGCGTATAAAGAGGAAGTGCTGGTATCGTGGCGCCACCCTTTGGGCTCCTTCATCTAATTTCATGTTAGTTGAAGTTTGGTGTGTGTTGATTCGCAACTTTCAGATCGTTCTTCAACGATGTTGCCTTCTCGAGAGAGAAATCTCGCTACTGTTGGCCTAGGAGTTCAAGCTTGGACCCAAAACCAACGTAGGAGAAGGAGAGAGAATTGTTTGCTTAACCGTGATCAATTTGGTCATATGGCTTTGGTAAGGGAGCTCCAGGAGAATAATCCTGATGATTTCAGGAATTATCTCCAGATGACGGACCCCTGCTTTAGCCACTTCTTGGCATTGGTGTCCCCCTATATCCAGAAGGAGAACACATGCATGTGCCTTGCTATCACCCCAGAGCAAAGGCTCATTTCTACCCTGCGCTACCTGGCGACAGGAAGAAGCCTGCAGGACCTCAAGTTCACCACAGGCATCTCCTCCCAGGCTCTTGGAGTGATAATTCCTGAGACATGTTCAGCCATCATCCAGGTGCTGCAGAAGGACTATATTAAGGCATGTTTCATGTTAATACCACATTTTATGTGTTTATGTTTGATAATATAGTGTTTGCCCTTTTTGCCAATACCTAATTAGTAACATTACAATATGCTGTGAATGTCTTCTTTGGCCTCATGCATGCTCTAAGATTTTTTCACCTCCTTTTTTTCCTCTATATGTCTCCCCAGCATGTTGTCCAGTGTCCATACACACTCAGAGGGTAGGGTTGCCACATCATCCCTTTAATCCAGGACACATATGAATTACACAGATTCTGAGGCTGATTCAATGCAGATAAGGCACCAAGTGAGTTTAATTACCATCTTAATCAGCCACAGAACCTGTGTAATTAGTATGTGTCCTGGATTAAAGGGATGATGTGGCAACCCTATCAGAGGGCCGCGATCGGGGGGTACAGGCAGTACTGTTGTAAGAGGCCTTAGTGTCTCAAGGGGCCCTTACAGCAAAGACTTTAGCAGTCTTTAGCATTGGAGTCTACGGGTGGGGGCATCTAGTTTGGGGAGACCATTCTCCTGAACCCTAGGCACTAAAAATAACAAACTTTCCCCACAAGGTGAGGCCCCCCTGGACCACAACTGGTTCAAATTTGGGACCTGCAGCACCTATGCTTTGACACAAGGTCTTATTGCAAGCATTGAGTGAGGCTGTGTTGCCTGTGCACTGCTTTTGGAAGCCCTTGGATTTCACACTAGCATGCATTGCACACTTTGCTGGGTCATGCTTGGCAGGCTACATCTCTCAAGTGCGACAGAGTGTATTGTTCCTACTGGGGCTGCAACATGTGTACACCCCTGGCCAGTGGGCAGATGTGGTTTAATGGCCCAGTGTGTCGGTCCTGGGTAAGGTTGGTGGTCAGAAGGTGGGGCAGGTTTAAAGCTGTGTAAGGAGCTCCCAAATTTCTGATGGCTGCACTGCCCACTCAGCCTGCTAATGCCACAATTATTTATGTCAGATGCAGTTTAGGCAACACCCCCTCCCAAAACACACACTTTTGCCACATTCATTTTTGCTTTCCAACCAGGCCTAGTGCTTGAGGTGTTCTTATTATGTGAAACCTAAGCCCCATGGTCCCAAAAAGTTACATCATTTAAAACTACGGTATCTCCTGAAATGTAATCTCCTATACACACTCTCCATCTTTTGCTGGTGACATTTCCCTACTTTTTTCCCAAAACATGTAGTGCAAGGCCTGCTTGATTTTCTACTTATTTTACCTCATGTGATCTCTTTTGTTTGAATATGGTTGGAAAAGTGTAATTAGCCAAGTCTATTTTCTGTAAGTTGTGCTTCTCCCATGTCTTTACATCTTGACTGAGCTGGGAATGGAAGTCTAGCCTTATGTTGCCCTTGCATTTGTATGTTGAAGAACATTTTTGTTTGGCAAAGTATAATTTTTTAAAATTTTTTTTATCTACAGTTTCCTTCAAATCCCCAGCAGTGGCAGGAAGTTGCTGCACAGTTTATGCAGCAATGGGATTTTCCTAACTGCGGGGGTGCCATTGATGGCAAACATGTGAGGATTGTACCACCACCCAACTCAGGCTCTTATTTCTTCAATTATAAGGGGTTTTGCCTCATTGTGATGCTGGCCATAGTGTCTGCAAACTACGAATTTCTCTACCTGGATGTGGGGAAGAATGGCCGGAACTCCGATGGTGGCGTCATCATGCAGACAGAGTTCTACAGGCGGCTTCAGAATGGCACCCTCAACTTGCCACCTCCAGACCACAATGTGGAGGGTCTGAACTTTGTTTTCGTTGTGGATGAGGCTTTTGGGCTTGGGGAGCATATAATGAAGCCGTTTCCGCAACGTAACCTGACCGCTGACCAGTGGATTTTTAACTACAGACTGTCACGTGCTCGAAGAGTGGTGGAAAATGCGTTTGGCATTTTGGCCAACAGATTTCATCTGTTTTTAACACCCATAAACTTGGCTTTATATAAAATAAACCATGTGGTACTGTGCTGCTGCATTCTTCATATTTTTTTGCGTAGGAATGCCACGAATTATCTACAAAATGGACCCACTGACCCTGATGCAGCCCTGCCAGGCCCAAGTACAGCAACATCAACTGAAGGCCGTCTGACAGATGCAATGGCAGACCTTCAAAGTCGACGTGCTACCTTGGCCACCCAGAACGCCAGAGAATTGCAAAGAAAATACATGGAGTATTTTGTGGGGAGAAGGGCTGTGTCCTGGCAAAACATGATTCCAGATCATTAATCTTATCCTTATAAATGGATCCTTCATTTTAACTACTCTTGTCTGTGTGTTTTTTCATATAGAAAAGAGATGTTCTATGTGTGCTTTATTTTTGCTCTTGCTCCAAAAGAGAAATCTAACCTTCATTTCTCCATTAGATCCAAATCTCACCTTCTGAAATGTATTTTGGTGTGCAGGGGTTGTGCTACATATACACAAACACAAAATGTTGTTGGTCTTCATGCATTCCATGCATGAAGACCAAAAACATGATGCATTAACAACTTTTTAAAATGTTAAGAGATGAACTACATCTGTGTTGACCACATAGAAGAGAACATTTGCAGTTTAAAGACCTAAACTTTATGGAACTCACAGGCATACATAAAGTAAAGAAGAAGTCACACACTTAGTATCAAATATATATTTATATTGTTTGCACATTAAGATGTGCTTAGCAACATTTTAAATCCACATATAAAACCAGATCTAAAAACAGATATAAAACAAGATATAAAAACGTGAAAACCTGGTAAGGTTCCAAACAAAAGCGTGTAAACATGTACGCCATCACATCAGGGGTGTCAAGTGTCATCTTTCTGGGTTGGCAAACCCCCCCTTTCTCCAAACTGGAGTTTCATGGAGAAAGGGGTTTTGCATCTGAGAAATGGGTGAGTGCACCACATCAGTGGTTCCAAGCTGACACATTTCAGAGTTGCCCCCCTTTATCAAACATAGTGGAGTTTGTTTAAAGGTGCCCACCCCCAAAATTTGTCAGCTCAGAACCCATGATGGGATCAACTCACACATTTCTCAGATGCAACACCCCTTTCTCCCAGAAACTCCAGTTTGGAGGAAGGGGGGTTTGCCCACACAGAAAGATGACACTTGACAACCCCTGATGCGATGGAGTACATGTTTACACGCTTTTTTGGGAGCCCCTTTAGAGTGGGCAACTTGCCCTAAAATGGGGTCCACCACACCAGCCCAATTGCAAGAAGATTCTCAAAATTTTGCCAGCATGTCCCCAACATCCCTCAGTCGCTGCTGGAGGTTCTGTGCAGCCCTCTCTTGTTCCTGAGAGACCCTCTGCAGTTCCCGTGCTGCCTTCTGGATCTTCTTCAGCTCCACACGGCACCACTGGATGTCCTGGTTGAGGCGCCCAATGGTGCAGTGTGGCAGCTCGTGAGCTGTAAGTAGAGGAAAATGCATAAGGTCAATGATGTGCAGCATAATAGCTGATGATTGCTTGGATGGGCCTAGTTTTTGGGTAATTGTTTGGGGGGGAGGGGGTGCACTTTCCCAACACTTTAACCACTTCCCGACCGCCTGCCGTGTTTTCACAGCAGCAGTTGGGTTGCTGTGCACGGATCTGCTAAGGGCCGTTATGGGGCGCGTGCCCACCACACTCCAATGTCCGCTGGCAAGCTGTGATGAGTGGCCACAGGCAAAGTCATTGGTCCCAATAAAGTGTCCAAATTGACGTTTAAAGCGGCGCAGTGCCAAATCGCAAAAAGTGCTCTGGTCCTAAAGCTGGAAAACCTTCCGGTTGGTAAGTGGTTAAAGGCAACACTAATAAAGGCTATGACCATACTTTCAAAAAATGTAAAAAAGGTGTGTTGGTTTATTAACTGCTGTCTGCTGTCCCATGTACCAAATAGGCATGTCAATACACAAGAAACAATAATAGAACAGTACTTATAAGGGCAAACAAGAGGTTCCCTCAGGGGCTGGGGATTTTGGTTCAGCTCCTGGCAATCGGAGTCTTCTAAAAAAAGAAAAAAAGGCATTCATTGAGCATCCCAAACTCCTACAGCTGCTCCCCCCCCCCTCGCTTCTATGGGATGTGGGCTGTCTGCTATCCATCATATGCATTTGTGTGCCTTCCATCCAGGATTCCTCCACTGGAGGTTGGGAGGAGAAGAAAAAGGAGGGCCCAGGACGCTGATGAGGCTGCGGCTGCATTTTTCCTACAGGCAACCCAGGTCCTCCAAAGGGAAGCTGACGAGGAGGAGTCTTTTGCCTCATTTGCAGCTGCAAAGCTCAAAAAAATGAGCGACCTCCAAAAAAATTGGGCAGAAGCCTTGATGACCGAAGTGCTCATCAAGGGGGCGATGGGGCTCATAACCACAACCACCAAGCTAGTGGATGATGTCCCACCCCCACCTCCACCGCCTGTCCCATCCCAACCACAACCACTGCCACAGCAGCATGCTGCCCAGTGGCAGTATTACCCTCAGGGCCCCCAACAACCCTGGTCTGGGGATTATAGCCAGTACCCCCATTGAGGGCTTTATTTTTTGTTTTTAATTTTTCACATATTTTGTTATACTTTATACATTTGTTTTGTGTTAGATTTTCTTTGATCAAAAATATTCTTATTATTTAAGTTTTATTCTTTATGCTTTCAAAATAAAGAATATTTAAAATAACAATACTTGTCTAAGTCACCAACACCAACCCTACC
>BLSH010235303.1:185448-208501 GCA_018402905.1 Glandirana rugosa | reverse complement strand
GTGAGCCCGTGCCGCTGGCGGTGCGCTCTCGTGCCCGCCACACACTCCCTCAGTGTGACCGCGGGTCGGGCGGACTCGATGTCCGCCGGCAACCCACGATCGTCTGTGAGAGAGGAAGAATGGGGAACCGCCAATGTAAACATGGCGGTTCCCCATTCTGTCAGTGGGCATGACAGAGATCTACTGAATTAGAGATCAGTCAGATCTGTCATGCCCCAGGAAGCCCAACCCCCATACAGTTAGAACACAGTGAGGGAATACAGTTAACCCCTAGATTGCCCCCTGCAGGTTAACCCCATCCCTGCCAATGACATTTATACAGTATCTCACAAAAGTGAGTACACCCCTCACATTTTTGTAAATATTTTATTTTATCTTTTCATGTGACAACACTGAATAAATTACACTTTGCTACAATGTAAAGTAGTGAGTGTACAGCTTGTATAACTATGTAAATTTGCTGTCCCCTCAAAATAACTCAACACACAGCCATTAATGTCTAAACCGCTGGCAACAAAAGTGAGTACACCCCTAAGTGAAAATGTCCAAATTGGGCCAAAAGTGTCAATATTTTGCGTGGCCACGATTATTTTCCAACACTGCCTTATCCCTCTTGGACGTGGAGTTCACCAGAGCTTCACAGGTTTCCACTGGAGTCCTCTTAGACTGCTCCATGATGACATCACGGAGCTGGTGGATGTTAGAGACCTTGCGCTCCTCAACCTTCCGTTTGAGGATGCCCCACAGATGCTCAATAGGGTTTAGGTCTGGAGACATGCTTGGCCAGTCCATCATCTTTACCCACTGCTTAATTTAGCAAGCCAGTAGTAATTTTGGAGGTGTGTTTTGGGTCTTTATCATGTTGGAATACTGCCCTGCAGCCCAGTATCTGAGGGGGGTCATGCTCTGCTTCAGTATGTCACAGTACATGTTGGCATTCATGGTTCCCTCAATGAACTGTAGCTCCCCAGTGCTAGCAGCACTCATGCAGCCCCAGACCATGACACTCCCACCACCATGCTTGACTTTAGGCAAGACACACTTGTCTTTGTACTCCTCACCCGGTTGCAGCTACACACGCTTGATACCATCTGAACCAAATAAGTTTTTCTTGGTCTCATCAGACCACAGGACATGGTTCCAGTAATCCATGTCCTTAGTCTGCTTGTCTTCAACAAACTTTTTGCGGGCTTTCTTGTGCATCGGCTTTAGAAGAAGCTTCCTTCTGGGACGACAGCCATGCAGACCAATTTGATGCAGTGTGCGGCATATGGTCTAAGCACTGACAGGCTGACACCCCACCCCTTCAACCTCTGCAGCAATGCTGGCAGCACTTATTCCCCAAAGACAATTACTCAAAGACAACCTCTGGATATGACACTGAGCATGTGCACTCAACTTCTTTGGTTAACCATGGCAAGGCCTGTTCTGAGTGTAACCTGTCCTTTTAAACCGCTGTATGGTCTTGGCCACCATGCTGCAACTCAGTTTCAGGGTCTTGGCAATCTTCCTATACCCAGTCCATCTTTATTTAGAGCAACAATTCTTTTTTTTAGATCCTCAGAGAGTTCTTTGCCATTAGGTGCCATGTTGAACTTCCGGTGACCAGTATTAGAGAGTGAGCGCGATAAAAGCAAATTTAACACACCTGCTCCCCATTCACACCTGAGACCTAGTAACACGAACGAGTCACATGACACCGGGGGAGGGAAAATGGCTAATTGGGCCCAATTTGTACATTTTCACTTAGGGTTGTACTCACTTTTGTTGCCAGCGGTTTAGACATTAATGGCTGTGTTGAGTTATTTTGAGGGGACAGCAAATTTACACTGTTATACAAGCTGTACACTCACTACTTTACATTGTAGCAAAGTGTCATTTCTTCAGTGTTGCCACATGAAAAGATATAATAAAATATTTTAAAAAATGTGAGGGGTGTACTCACTTTTGTGATATACTGTATATGTCTGTTCCAATTGTGTGGATGTCTGACAGCTGAGTGAGGGTGTGCCCTGGGTTGAGTTCACCTTCAAGTAGCAGGCTTTCACACAATTATCTTTGTTATGAGGAAGCTTGAGCGTCTCAAGTGAAACATGTCAACCTACCCTGTATTTCTGGCAAATTTACAATAAATATCTTCAAGCATTGGATATCGCTGTGAAGTGCTGCTATTCTCTTCTTTCTTCAATCCCCAACTTGGATAGACAGGGGGCAGGCCTCCTCAAATTCCCAGGGTCAGCCCAGCTGGGGAGGAGTTGTCGGGTGGAAGAACTGGAGATGGAGTGCTAGGCTGTTGGGGCCTTTGAGGGAGCCCCCCCAGTCTGGAGGGGTAACCTTGGGCCTGGGGCTCGGGGGTGGATAGGACCCTCTTACAATCTACATAGGTATCCTGGACAGAAAGCACAGACAGGACAGCGGAGAGTACTGCCGGGAAAGTCTTGAGGAGGGAACCACCAGTCGCAGCCAGGAGGGCTGGTGAGTGTGACATGCACAGTCAGGAAGACTGGGGAGGCACGCCTGAGAGGACTGGGAGGATGGGTGCAGAGAAAAACACAAAAAGGAGAGGGGCGCACCGACCTTGTGCAATACCGTAAGACCATTTATTAAAAATTGAAATAAAGCATAAAATATACTCACAAATGGAGCAATATCAAAAGCATGTAAGTCATGGACAGTGACGGCTGGATATTGAGGTATGACTACAGTTGTGGCAGCATATTTATGTCTGACTGCATCTACTTTTTTGGCTGTACCTAGAGGTATACCACTAATACATTTTTCTGCATTTCTATTGAGATTTTTATCTATATATATTTTTTATATATATATTTTTTTTTCTTTATTTATACTTATATTGACTTTGGTTGACCTTTGCTGACTACAACTGAGTGAAATGCAGTAGTAACTTCTGTCTATCTAATGTCTCTCTTATGTATCTCTGGTTGCAGTCTAGAGTGGCACATATGCATGTGTGTATTTGTATTTATATATCTATATGTTTACATTTTTTATATTGTTATGTATTTGATTATATCTAGATGTGCCTATATTTATACAGAAATGATTTTCATATTTACTATTTGCTTTCAACATGTGCCTGATTGTGGGTGTTCAGTACTAAGGAGGTGAACTACATCAGCTCTTACCCTCCCCCTCCCCCTCCCCCTCCCAATGCCTTGCCTCTTAGATGAGGGAGGGATCTGAATCACTTATATTCAGGTACTTAAAGCGGTAGTAAACCCATGCATTTAACAGGTTAAAAACCAGTCACATTTCCGGCATGTGCCGGAAATGTAACACTCCCGGCATGTGCCGGAAATGTAACACTCCCATTGGTTGTGCTCTAAACCAAACTGTCAAACCATCCAATGGCTGGTGTCATAGCTGATCACATGTGCAGCATCATGGCAGTTGTAGATTAAACAGAGGCCAAGATGGCAGCTTCCTTGGCTGAAAATGATAGGAGGGTTTACTACCACTTTAAGAGAGACAGCTCATTCGATTGCTAGGCTCTGAGGAAGAGGGTTCGCCCTGGAAACGCGTTAGCCTTGCTTAGGACGCCGTTGTGATTCCCCCCTAGCTGTGGTGGAGTTTTACTGAAGTCACTGTCCATGACTTACATGCTTTTGATATTGCTCCGTTTGTGAGTATATTTTATGCTTTATTTCAATTTTTAATAAATGGTCTTACGGTATTGCACAAGGTCGGTGCGCCCTCTCCTTTTTGTGTTTTTCTTAGTTCTATTCGGATTCCCATGATCCTGAGGAGGGCAGCAAGACCATCTAGTGCTTAGAGAGTGGAACATCTATAAAGGTTGTGTCCCAGGCCAAGCCACCATGATTGGTTGATTTATCCGAGCGCAGGAGTTGTGCGGTATTTTTCCAAAGGATGGGTGCAGAGCCAGTGAGGAGGACTGTGGAGTCATGGGCAGTGGAGTTAGGCAGCTGCAGCCAGGAGGGCTGGCAGTGTCTGAAGAGGGCTGACTGGGATCAGTAGTCCACCTAAGACAGCTAGCATCTGGACTTTTCAATTGATGCACCAAAGGGGTCTGCAGCCCCTGCCTGTAATAAGGCATTTTGCTAAGGCCTGGCTGAAGCCAGGGTTTGGCCTAACCACATGTGCTAGCTGTGCCTGAGGAGAAGTGTTGTGCAGGAGGAAGAGAAGGAAATATTCTGCGAGGAAGTTTGTGCTGGAGGAGACTGAAGTAGTGTGTACACGGAGTGTGCATAGCTGTGTCCCAAATCGCACTGTTGCTAATGTGCTGGGCATCCCATAAATCCCTTACAGGTGGACCACAACTTCAGCAGCCCTTACGGGGTTAACGCTACACCTTTATAAGCAGCGACGGCAATAGGGAGTAGAGCAGCCTTGCTCAACCTTCTCAACACCAAGGAACCCTTGAAATAATTCTCCAGTCTCGGGGAACCCCTGCTAAAAATTAAAAATCTACAACTCATGATACATTGTACAGTGTGATGGTCAATGGGAAGAATGCTCCTTACACTTGTGATCATTGGGAGCAATTACCCCTTACAGATAGCTAAAAAGATCAATGGTATCATTGGGAATTTATCTGAGAGGTAGAAATTGACCATTGCTCAAGGAACCCATAGCAACCTCTGGAGGAACCCTGGCTGAGAAACCCTGGAGTAGAGGATGCTGTGCTTTTGCACTTAACAGTGTGGTGATTTGGTTCATTAACTCTTCTATGCCTGAAGGTAAAAAAAGCTTAAAGTGTTTGTAATGGAAAAAAAATAACAAAATGTTCTACTAGCCTGCTCTGTGCAATGGATTTGCACAGAGCAGCCCCAATCCTCCTCCTCTCAGGTCCCCCACCGGTGCTCTGGGCCCCTTCCCCTTGCCAAGTGTCCCCATAGGAGGCCGATTGCTATAGGGGAACTCGAGCGTGTTCACCCCGAGTCGGCTCCCTGTGTTCATAAGACACAGAAAGTGTGGCAGCCTTGCCCCCTGCTCACTGGCTATGATGGACAGCAACTGTTCATAGGAATTAGTGGTTTGAGACTTGTAGGACTGTAGTTTGGTTGGTTTGTAGCTGTGATTGATAGTAGCAGGAGCCAATGACTAGTTTTAAGCAGGCCATAGATGGATCAAAATTTGGCTGGTTCAGCAGGGACTGGAAAATTTTTGATTCATGTAGACCAGGGGTAGGCAACCTGCGGCCCTCCAGCTGTTGCAAAAGTACAAGTCCCATCATGCCTCTGGGAGTAATTGTACCCGTCAGCTTTGCAATGCCTCATGGGAAATGTAGTTATACAACAGCTGGAGGGCCGTAGGTTGCCTACCCCTGAACTAGACTGTTCCCATTCAAGAGGAGTTCATCTAATGATTGATTCCTCTCCAACAGGACTGTTGGTATATTTTCGTTTGATCTGTGCCTGCAGTGCATCAGCCACAGCACTGATTAGTATATTCTGACTGCGGCAAGGATTCCTCCATTCACCTTGATTGTGTGGATGGGGGAATCTGTTCAGCCTCCTTTCTTAATCTAGATCAGTGACTCACTAAGCAGTGAAGCTAACATCCATGGACATCTAAATGCAGTTAACAATGGTAGCCCCAGTATTTCTATCATGACAGTGTTAGTATGAAGTAATAAACCTGCTAAAGCAGGCATACAGCCTTCTTGTGATCTTGTTGAGGAGCAGGACCCAACCTGGATCCTGTGCTTGTTGTCTAAAGTCAGTTGTCAGCAACTTGTCCTAGACTATCATCATTCACATTAAGTTGAGGACAATAGCTAGCTTGTTTTGTGCTCCTCATTTAAAATAATGTAATAATTGGACAAGCCCTTTGCACAAAGGAGGAATTTCATTTCACTGTCACATGTCTGCTTATTTAAAAAAAAAACAGAAACCAATGGTTGAGAATGTAGGGCTTGCCATATTATTATTAACAAGTTTCTCTTTCACAGTAGAATAAACTATTCTTGATGAATGTACCTTTTGTAGTATCAGGGCTGGTGCAAGGATTTTTGACACCCTAAGCAAAATCTAATTTTGCTATCCCCTTGGCTCCGCCTCTGGTCCCACCCCCTTTCCCTGCCCATGTAACTTACCTGACCCCTACACTGACCTATATTACACTGACCTACTCGGCCACTACACTGACCTGCCCAGCTACTACACTGATCTACCTGGCCACTACACTGACCTATATTACACTGACCTACCCAGCTACTACACTTACCTACCTGGCCACTACTCTGACCTACCTGATTCCTAATACAAATCTCAGTGTTCTTCACTCTCCGGGGCTCTACAGGCATCCAACGACCCTGCCAGCGCCAGGAACCTGCCTCGGTGCCTCCAGCTGTCACCAACCACGGAGCGCCCACTACTGGATTAGCAATCCCTAAATGTGGTGGATGTGTGTTTTTTTCAGGTTCATTATCCTTTATTTTCACCTGCTAACCCTGCAACACTTTTCCTTTTCTAGAGCAGTGTTTCTCAGCTCCAGTCCTCAAAATGCCCCAACAAGTCATGTTTTCAGGCTGTCCATTATTTTGCACAGGTGATTTGCTCAGTTTCACTGCCTTAGTAATTACCACAGCCGATTCATCTGAGGGAAATCTTGAAAACATGACCTGTTGGGGCGCATTGAGGACTGTAGTTGGGAAACACTGTTATATGTCACTTAAAGCGGAGTTTCAAAAGTGGAATATCCGCTTTAAGTGTAGGTGACCCACTGACATGCCACAATTGACATGTCATTTTTTTTTTGGGGGGGGGGGGGGAGGCAGGGACCCTGTTTTGACAGAGTCCCAGCTCCATTTCCTCTCCTGGCACCACGGAACCGGAAGGAAGTTCACCTCTCTCCCCTCCCTCCCCGCAATCTTCTGGAACACGTCACAGGTCCCAGAGGATTGCCCATTCACAGTGTACAGTGCAGTGCGCGCCCGGCTGTGAAGTCACAGTCGGGCGCCCACACTTGCTATGCCGGCGTCGCGGAGGTAAGGGGGAGGAGAGCGAGGCATCGGGCGGCGGCATCACTGGACCATGGGACATAGTTAGTCTGGTTGAAAAAAGACACACGTCCATCTAGTTCAACCAAAAAAAAAGAAAGAAAAATTATATATAACTAAACAATCCCATAACCAATCCTTCACCCACAGAAGAAAAAATTCCTTCCTGATCCTCCGTGAGGTAATCGGATTATTCAACCTGGATCAACTTTACCTAAAAATGTTAGTACCCAGTGATATTACAGGTGAGTGAGGTGGGGCAGGTGAGTGGCCATTAATTAAAAGTCAGCAGCTACACTTTTTGTGGAACTTCGCTTTAAGTTCTCAAGACGTTTCAAGAACAGTATTTCTGGCAAGATCATTATTTTTATTTGTATTTGCAGAAAATGTATTTATTCTGAAAAACAGAAAACAAATGCAGCCACTACATCTAAACAAAATTGCTTAGCTGAATTGTACTATTGTGGTTTTGGGTTTAGGTAGCCTGCTGTCAGTGAGTTCCGTCAACCTAGGGCAGTGTTGTAAATAATTACTATAATAATAATAATTTATTATTATTAATAGCATTTATTGATTATGATTTATTAATAGAAAGTGTACTACAAGTAGAAACACCAGGTAAACATAAAGGACAAAATGGTAAAAAAAGAAAATGTATTCAGTTGCCATAGTAAGATGCAATATTTTCCTTTTTTGTTCTTTGGTTACCCTTCTGGATTATACTTTTTTGATCCACTTTAAGGTAAATCGATTTCTTCAGAATAACAAAAGACCCAGAATGGAGACTTTGGTACACCGAAAATATTCTGTATACATCAACATACAAGTAAACTTGCAGCAGAGAAAGAAGATTTGGATACATTGAGGTGGACACCTTTTGAGTGTACCCTGTTCCATTGCAATCAAAAATAGTATGGTGAAGGAAAAAAACAGATTGGCTGTGGTGAGGCGACACAGACGTGACTGGGACAATTATGCCTTAACTGCAGTAAAGAACTTCAAACAAGACAAAAGGGATGCCCCAAATCTGACTTGTATGTTGGTGCAGACTTCTGGGAAAATCAGGGAGCCAATCACTGAAGCAGGAAATTACATGTGCAGAATGTTTCTGGGTCGCCATGTAGCATTACATTTTAAAGAATATTACAGTGCCGCAGATTGAAAAGGGAGGGCCATTGAAATACCCAGAAGGAGGAACTGAAGAAAATGACAGGCTTCGTTCCATGCTGGTTGGACGATCCTCCTCTGACTGCAGATCTTGTCTTCAGGTCTCCGACACAAAGTCAGATGCCAAATCATCCTCAGGCACCTCTGCGACTGGACTTTGAACATTCATTTTGAGCACGAGTCTTCAAACTATGGCCCTCCAAGTTGTTCAGGAACTACAATTCCCATCATGCCTAACCATGTCTGAGTTTTACAATGCCTCATGGGATGTGTAGTTCCGCAACAGCTGGAGGGCCGTAGTTTGAGGATGCCTGATCTGGAGGATACCTCTTGTGACACACTGTGATCTTGTACGGTGAGTTGATGACCCGCGGCCAAGCAGTGTGAAGGAAGTACACTATGAGTTGTCCTATGGGCTGTATTCTGATGTGGATCCGGTGAGTCTCTCCACATAGGGGGCAACCCCAAATCTCATGTGGGGTGGTGGAGGTGGTGAACGGAATAACCTGGGACAACACTTAATAGGATGCACTAATACCGCAGGAGTTTTTTTTTCACATTTAATGAACTGTGTATGTACTGTCAAGCCTGGTTTGGGGTTTATTTAATTGTGATACATCCGATTCAGCGCTGCTTGAAATATTGTAGTACAATATGCTTACACTATAATATTGATCTATGTTAACATGAGTATATTTATAGCAGCAGCTGATATCTCAATAGGGTCAGAGGTATGATCTAAGTTTATGTATTGAGTGGCATACTAGGAGCGCTGATCAGGACACATTAACTTTGGTTGATAAGTACACCTTATATACTGACAAATCAATTCTTTGTTTCCAATAAATATACCATCACTGTGTTTTTTAGTGGATAGAATTAGAAACTCACTGAATGGTCATTGCATAGCTCCCAGCTCATACAATCCAGAGTCACTTGACTCACATAGTCAATCACATTAAGTGGACAATCTGCAGTAGTCTCAGGTGAAAGCACCCCACAGCCATCTCCCTAGAATCTCTCTCACAGGACTGTGTACTCTGTAGCTAGCTGGGTACAACTCTGCCCTGGAACATCCAGGGAACAGGGAAGCAGCCTCACACAGGGATCTCCAGCCTGGCCTGAAAGCTTTTGCAATCCTCCCTAGCCCCCACCTCCATCAGAGACAGAATAGCTACAGCCAGCTCTGCCTGCATACAAGTTTATTCCTCCCAGCCTCCTGCCCTTTCCAGGGCCCATGGGTGTAAATTATATGCTCACAGGTGTGGGGTGTTGGGCTCCCATGCCCCAAGACTCTCCATGTTCCCTCCCCACCTAGCTTACATGTGGGTGCTGACTCACCCTGACATCACTTGTGGAAGGGTGCTACCTAAAAGGTGCCTAACACTTAGTGTCACTACCCACTGTACCAGACATATTCTAGTACAGAGCCACCTAGTTGTAAAGTGGCGAACTGCACGTGCCTATATACCACTCCCTCTGGAGAGGGCTGTACACATGCAAAGCATTGTGGCCATGACATTTAATGCAGCCTGTCAAACTCACCCACACAAGTCAATTATATTGCACTGCAAATGCAAGCCAAGTGCTTTGCTCGTGTTTGCAGAGTGTTAGTGTCGGCCAGTAGGTGCCATTTGGGTTCCCCCCGGGGTGCCACAAGCATGAGACCCAATTTGCCCTGGATCATAGATGGATGAGAAAAATTGACAGGGATGGGGGATCTGTGTTAATGGTGGCTCTGATGTGATAAGGGGCTCTCAGATGTAATGGGGTGATGTTTTGGTGATGGGAGGCCTCTGATGTATGGGTTGACTATGATGTAAAGGAGGAACCTTAGGTATGATGGGGCTTCTTGCATGAAGGGAGGACTATGAAGTGAATGGGGGCTTCTTATGTTAAGTTCATCAAGGTGGATGTATACAGCAGTCCAGGCTTGGGTTTTCCATAAGTAACATTTACATTTTTTACCTTTTAGACTGGGATGCTTTGGGATTTTACATACTTTTAAATGGCGCCGCGACTGGAAAAAAAAAAGTCGAGAAACGCTGGTGTATTGAACAGACCAAAAAGGACAGAAGAAAAGTTTAATAGGGTTTACATACTCTTTCCTTTATTGCCTGGAAATGCTATTCACAGACCCTACTTTAGGATAGGCCCTAATTGGACCACATCAGTCTATTATCTTTGAACAAATACTTGGTTTCGGGAAGTGTTATTACTACATCACAAAAGCATTAATGATTAACTAACCATATTTTTTATTATGTTTAATGTCCAGCACATTGTTTGATATCTATATACTGGGTTAGCTAAAAGGAAATTTAACAAAATGTAGACAATATTTTTCATTGGCTAACTAAATATATTTTAGGGCGCAAGCTTTCAAAAACACCAGTGTATTGTATAAAGCATTAAACCAGAATAGGTTAATCACTGGTAAGGAAATATTACATTGATTATGACAAAAAACAAGTGGCATATGTTTCACAGACAAAGGCTAGCAGAAATGAGACCCAAAACTGCTAAACAATACAACCTCTGAAGACCAAAAAACACAAGACAATATATTCAATCATAAACGGGATAGATTACTAACCAACAAGCTTATCTGCTATTACTACTCCCAATCGATAACCCTGGATCTCCCAGGCCCCTCTATATGCCTGTCCAAGTGCCCCCCAGGTGTCTCTCGAATCAATCTTTCCCCTTCAGGTCCTTTTAGTGAGGTTTTTCTTTGCCATTGTTATACTAATTCCTTTGGTTCTTCATCATTTAGGAATCTCTGATTGGTCCAAATTGCACAATCAATCATATCCTTCTCATGAAAGTGATTGGATAGCCCATTCTGCTATGATGCCTATCTAACATACCTAAGGAAATATCACATTGGTATCCATAATGGTGATGTCTTTTGCTTGCTTTGAGGATCTTAAAGTTCTTTAACCTTTATCTTATGACTATTTGACAAGCTGTTGACCAGTTTACCATACCAAAGAGAGTTTGCAGTTGGAAGGAAGAGTTATATCCATTCAGTGCACAGGAAAGGTTGCCTGACTGCGGGATTGTGCCCCAGATCATGTATTTAAATAGCTGAGCAGGGGGCTGTGTATTGTTCTTACACCCCCCCCCCTCCTCCCTCCTGGGTGATGGTCCCGACTGTATGGACATATGGGCTGATGCCAGGCCACACAGGCATCCAAGACCCCTTCTGCCCTGTCATTGCTCCTTGCTTCCTCCTTTGCCATGCTGCTGTCTGTGGACCCATGCTGTGACTAGGCCACACAAGTCTTCCACTTCCTGCAGGAACCCATGACCTCCTGCTGGATGCTCCCTGCTTCTCCTACCAACACTGGTGCTGCCCTGTGATCAGTAAAATTTTACTAGTGTATAGCCAGCTTGAGAGAGTCACAGAGGGAAAAAAAAAGTTCCACATTAGGGCACCATTCACACTATGAACACGTGACATCAGGTGCCACACATACGCACACTTTGTGCGTTATGCTACACACAAGGTAGCCCATTCATTTCTAGGTCCAATCACATGCATAAGCAATTACATGCAAGTGGCCACAATTAGCTGTGGGAGCTAGCAGCCTCCCACTGCTTTCAATGGAGCAGTTTCGCACAGCTAATTGCTGGGAGCCCCGCTGGGGTTCTTGCATGAGATTGGTCTCAGATGAATTCACAGATTTAACTGCATCCTAAATCACTGTCCAGCAGTTTTATGACCATCCTCACCTCTGACTCAACACCCCCCACCAGACCCCACTCCATAGCCCACTTCTTTCCTCATCTTGAAACTATCCCAGTTTAATTAGCAACACTGTATGCATGGTGCCCCCCCACCCTCAGATTTTGCTAAAATGTGGACCAAGAAAAAAAAAAAACTCCAAAAACTTGTACTGAAATCTTAAAATGTTAGTGCAAATAAAAGTATCAGCCAGTACTCAGTTAATCTAAATGGTTAAAGTAGAAATGCATAGTTATACAGTATTTAGTCAGACAAGACAAGTCCATGTAGTTCAACCAATAAAAAACAAAAAACACACGGCACACAACCATACAATCCCATATACACAACCCTATACCCACAGTTGATCCAGAGGAAAGTGAAAAACCCCACCAAAGCATGATCCAATTTGCTACAGCAGGGGAAAAAATGACCTGATCCCCTGAGAGGCAAATATTCTCTGGATCAACTTTACCTATAAATGTTAGTACCCAGTTATATTATGTACATTTAGGAAATAATCCAGGCTTTTTTTAAAGCAATCTACTGAGCTGGCAAAAACCAGCTCATGGAGTCTATTCCACTTTTCACAACTCAGGCTGCATAGATGGGCACTGGTGAGGCTGCATAGATGGGCACTGGTGAGGCTGCATAGATGGGGCTGCATTGATCAGTCCTATGAGGGGCATTGCTGTAGATTAGGGTACACTAGTGTTGCCCTCCGGAGAGTGAACTACAGTGGAACACTTTTCAGAATGTGTTTGACAGGTGGCAAGGAAGCATTATATTGCCTCCTCACCATCTGATTTAATCCCTAAAAACCTGCACTTCACTGCAACTGCGTTTGTTTTCAGGGGGTGCCAGATATAGGATCTGTGCCTGATATAGGATACGAGTCCTGATAATCTAAACGCCACTGTACAGTGCATCTCACTGACCCGCTCATTAGAGATGGAACATCACTTCCGGTTGGGCTTGATGCATGTGGTGGTGGTAGTAGTAGTGATGGCGATAGGAATCTTGGATGGGTTCCCACACTTTTTCACAGGACTTGACTCCTGCCAAACACACCTCCTTTAATATTAAGAGTGACCCCACTCTGGATGAATGAGCACTTTTGGACAGCAGCATTGTCAGTCAAAGAGGGGGGGGCTGTCAGATGTACTAGCAGATTTAGATACACTAACTGATTACAGCCAAACTCCAGCGAACACTTAATAAGCAGTTACGGCAAGGGTTTTTTCCTTTCGGGATGTTTTACATAAATAAAAGCTGACCATTGTAAGCTTCCCTGTTAGTAGTAATTAGTGTGCCTCATCCCTGTAACTGCTACATCTGCAAGAGATGTTCTTTTGAAAAGCAGACTTATTGGCTGGATCACCAAATTGAAAAAAGAATAAAGCCTAAAAAAACAAAAAAAAAACAACAAATGCAGCCATCATATCTAAGAAATGGTAAGCTGCAATATAATAAAAGGTTGCTTTTGGGTTGAATACCACATTAAAAACGGTTTAGCTAGGGTTATTTGCTTGCTAGCCTAAAGTGCTAGGGACACCGCTGTGTATGGTTTTGTATATTCCCATGTGTGCCCTTCTCCTTTTGCTAGGTTTAAAACATGGGTCAGAGCAGCTGCCATGGTGCCTCCTCACTTCCTATGAAAAGGTTTAGAAATAATTTATCGTGTATTTAGTCAGGGTAGATTATGAGGCTTTGCAGCATATTCAATTTCTACAAACTTTTACCCATAGTGATCTTTTCAGATGCCAGCAGTCGTTGTCTGGTGGCTTCTAAGGCAATGCTATCAAGTGACCTCACAATGCCACCATGGCAGTATGTGGTCCTCTCGTGTCTAACATCAGTATCCTCTAGGACAGCACAGATCACACAGGAGGCTGTAACTGCAAGGTGCATTTAATAAATAGTTTAATAAATTATAAATAAAGAAAAATCACACAAGTGGATGGAGCTCAAGGGAACTCCTGCAATAAGAGGAACTTTTAATGCATATCATTCAGGCAAATTTCAGTCATGTTCTGTCACCCTCTACATGCTTGATTGATGGCAATATTCAAATTCATCTCAGTCTGGTCAATCTGCTGGGATATCTGCTGGAGCATAACCTGAAAACACAAGGACAGATCGGTTACATTGGCGCAGATGTGACATGGATTCTGCTGGACTATCAAGATTTTTTTTTACCCCTTATGATTCTAAGGTTTTATGGGGGGGGCTGAAAACTAAAGCGGAAGCCGATTTAGGGCAATAGTTAAAGGAACATTTTTAATTTTTATACTTCATAAATTAAAAACCTCTATGGGAGCAATATTAACTTATAATCCAAAGAACTTTGCAGTACCTCTCCTTCACCACGAGTGGTTTTCAGTCTTCTTGTTCAATGGTTCTCAACATTAGTCCTCAAGTACCCCCCAGGGGGGTATGTTTTGGGAATTTCTCTTAGATAAAATAGCAGTCTAAAATACCAGACCATTGACTCAGATTTAAAGCACCTGTGCAAGATAAAGGAAAACCTGGCCTGTTGGTGGTACTTGAGGACAGGGTTGAGAACCACTGTTCTGGATTAAATGATGCCCAGCATCACTTTACCTGAAGATTTAAGACAGGAAGAGGGCATTACTATGGCACCATGTGCTCATTTTATTGATGCAGAGAACAGTGGTATAGAAGTTAAGATTCCAGAGAGTCACAATACGCCACAGCCTTCATAGGAGGATCACCAGTGAGTTTAAAGTCCATCTTCACGCACAAGGGGAAAAAAATACTTGCACAAGGGTTAAATACTCTGGTCTAAGGGTAGAGGAATAAGTTGTAATCAGTGGCAGCTGGTGCTCTCAATCTTCTTGGGGGGGGGGGGTTGGGGGGAGCCCATTGCCTCCCCAGCCAGCCAACTACATAAACTCCCCCTGCCTCAGCACTCGCTGCTTCCCCCATCACTCGATCGCCTGCCCATCGCCCTCCAGGCCTCCCACCAGCCCTGCACTCACCCCATCCAGGTCACGGCTTCGGCTGCCCCCCTCCCCACATCTCCTCCTGAGTCCCAGCGGTTGCTTCTCCACCCAGCCAATCAGGAGTTAGAAATAGCGGCTCCACCCAGCTAGCAAACCCCCCTCCAACACCCCCCCACCCACACCCCCCCAACGCTCGCTCAAATGCTGTTCCCCCCCCCAGCACTGAATGGCTTACCTGTCACCCGCCAGGCCTTCCTCAAGCCCCACACTTACCCCATCCAGGTCACAGCTTCGGCAGCTCCCCCCCCCGCCACGTCTCCTCCTGAGTCCCAGGAGTTGCTTCTACTCCCAGCCAATCAGGAGTTAGGACTCCCGGTTAATAACCGGCTTCCTGATTGTCCGGGAGGAGAAACAGGGAGACATTATCGAATATGAATTTGTCAATGTCACAACTGGGTGGGCTTGGGGCGCAGACCTCTGCGACCCGAGCCCACCCTTTTTGAAGCCAATTAGAGCCTCCAAATAATATACAAATGCGCAGATGGGGAGACAAGCAGCATACACCGCATTAGACCACAATGCCACGTGAAATATGAAAATAAGGTGTAGCGCTAAATTAATGTGGATCAAGAATAGTGTACCACATAAAACTAGTGCATAATCCTAACACATAAAACATTAAACTAATTTGTGTACATGAATCAAGTCCAAAGTGTGCATCATCCAATGATGAGGGGGATAGTAGTCAAAAGCTAAAGACATTTGGGGTGATGACCCCAGGTGTCTTAGACGAAACGTGTAGGGTGAAAACCGTGCGC
Source organism: Glandirana rugosa (assembly GCA_018402905.1). Lineage (NCBI taxonomy): Eukaryota > Metazoa > Chordata > Amphibia > Anura > Ranidae > Glandirana > Glandirana rugosa. Next base: position 192,838 of record BLSH010235303.1, on the reverse strand, counting down.
CCATCACAGTAGTTTGTAAGAGTTTTATTCTGTCTATGCCAGCATATTTTATTGTTTTTACCCACAATAAAAGTGGTGAATTTATCACACGAAGTGGAGCGTGCTCTCCTTTTTTTCCCCCCACATACCCAATCTGGGAGCTTTATGAAAGCACACTGACGGGAAATCTGGATTGACTGCCCTACCAAGAGGGCCCCTAAAGGAGGAGAGACATCCATCTGGAACCCCTATATCAGAGGTTAGGCCGAACCCCTGTGGTGGGTAACCCACACAAGCTCGGTTGACCCTCCAGTTGTACGACCCCACTGGAAACGCTGCAGGGTCATTTTGCCATGTTTATGGCTTGTGATATTGGTGTGATTACTTTTTTTTTGGGGGGGGGGGGGGTTGTTGCAAGTAGCTGGTCTTGCAGACTATTCTAGCACCAGTCATGCCTGAGCAACGTTAAAGCACATATAAAAAAAAAAAAAAAAAAAAAAGTAGATTAAAAGAATGCTATATAAAAAAGCCAAATCTTATAAAATAGAAAATTGTAACCAATTTAAAAATATATATTTAGGCAAATTGGCTACTTTTGAAATAAGTACTGCATTCGTCATTTTAAAGGCAAAAACTAAAGCAGTATTATTCAAGTAAACTGAACCCCAGTACAGGCAGTCCCCGAGTTACGAACGGGTTATGGACTGTAGGTTCGTTCTTAAATCGAATTTGTTTGTAAGTCGGAACTGTACATTTCTAAGTGTAACTTTAACCTGTGCAGTGATGTGGGATGTTCCCGGGCACTGCTATGTGTGCAGTTGTGGTATATGGGGCTCTTGTGGCAATGCTATGCAGCACTGCGGGATGTGTCTGGCGCTGCGCGGCTGTATCTGGGACCAGTGTGGAATGCAAGCAGCCAGCAGTGATGTCACACCACCCCCGTTCGTAAGTAGGAGGCGTTCCTAACTCGGATGTTCGTAAGTCGGAGACTGCCTGTATGTGGTATTTACAGATTTAGAATTCCCCTTCAGCTTATAATGAAAACATGGTTAGCATTGTGGCAGAATTTGTGGTTTTAAACCCAAAAAATAAATAAATTCCAGAATAATCAAGGGCTTCTATGGATTATGGCACTCACATTTATCTGGTCCTGGCACTGGTAGATCCCAGCCTCTACATCACTTTGCTGCTCTCTGCTGCTGCCAGCTGTTGGGTGACTCCACTCTGGCTTGGGACTCGAGCCTCCTGTCCTACAAGGAGCAACCTGTGTGACGAAAACGGCACCAGTTACACCGTGAAGCAGATGAGGCAATTCTACTCCAAACATCCAATGTACAGTTCAGTCCATGGAGCACCAATGGCTTAATATGTTGCAGTACTGTATATGGCAAATGGTTCCTTAACCATAAGTGCCGAGGTGAACAGCAGTGCCTGTTAATTGACTGCAAAGTTCAATGGTGACCACCCAAACAATGCACTTCAGAACATTCCATTTGCACCTTGCTGGAAGACTTAAAACTTGAATGGTTCTTTAGGGTCAGTAGGTACCTTTCAGAACTAACAATTATCGACATAGGAAAATTATCTTTATGGTGAAATCTGATCTCCAGACAGACAGCTATGTGTGATTGAGAAAGGCATTTGTGAAATTTTACCTGCATGCAATTTGTAATTTTAGTCTGCCAGTCTTGTTATTCAGGCAGTCCTTCTGGGCAGCAGAGGCAGTTTGGTGCCCCCAATTTTTCTCCATCACAGTTAAGTATTACAGGTTCATCATGGACCCACCCCTCATCTGGTTTTATTGTTAAATGAAGGAGCAGAAGCTAACTGGTGGGGTAATTCTTCTGCTCACCCCACTTGTAAAAGCATGCAGTAGTAGACTGAGAACTGGGCACAACTATAGAGTCCTAACTGACATTAAAAGGATGACTCCATCTTGCCTGAGCGGTGCTGTGCAGGAAACTGCAATTATAGGAGACATTAAAGAGGTAAATATCAAACTATATGTAAAGGCAGTTTAAATACCATATAGTGCAGGTAACTATTAATCTCTGCTTGGAATCTTGCTGTAAGCGGTTAATGCCATACTGCATGTAGCATTAGCAAAAGAAAAAAATAATAATGATCTCTAATTCGAAGTACAGAAAACATTTTCAGGATTATCCAGCCAGTTTGCAGTTTTAGGATGGACACCTCTTCAAATTAAACATAGGCGTGTGCACAGGGTGTGCCAGGTGTGCCCAGGCACACCCCAATCACCCTGTGCAGCACAGATTTCCCCTACTGCCCTGCCCCTCCCTTCCCTCACAGCGCTACCGGCTTCCCTCCTTTCCTGCCGGCTGTTGCTGCCGGGATGTTTCAGGATAAGTGGGGGGAAGGGGCTGGTAAATGTGTAATTTACTGGCCCCTTCCCTTTCTGAATGAACATAGTTAGTGACCGGTAATGTGTTAGTAGAAATGCAAAACAATGACCCCTGCGCAATTGTATGATGGGGGGTGAGTGCTTCCCAGAGATGATGGAGTTGGTCTTGCTGCCTTCCGGGGATAGGGGTGTCCCAGATGCCACTATATATTAGAAGAAAAAGGCGGCGCACTGGCCTAGTGCATTATCCCAGGGTAAAATTTATTAAAAAAAGATTAAAAATACTCACAAACATATGATAATACGCATGAAGCCCCTAGCACGGGGTAAATAGACATATCTTGGCGAAAGTCCTGGACCGTAATGGAGGACGTGAGAGCTGCCCCAGCTAACATGTTTCGAAGGCGAAGCTCTGAGGAAGAAGGCATGGCCTTCGAAACATGTTAGCTGGCACAGTTCTCACGTCCTCTCCATCACGGTCCAGGACTTTCACCAAGATATGTCCATTTACCCCATGCTAGGGGCTTAATGCGTATTATCATATGTTTGAGTATTTTTAATCATTAAATTTTACCCTGGGATAATGCACTAGGCCAGTGCGCCTTCTTTTTCTTCTAATATATAGACCGGTAATGTGTGTTTGAGCTTTGGGGTGCACACCCTAATGCAATAGGCTGTGCATACCTATGAAATCAAATCATATCTAGACCACAAACAGATGACATTTTGTTTGTTAATGCTCTGTATCTGTTTTCTTGGTATAGAATATAGTTTTCACCATGCAAAGCATGGTGAATATTTCCCCTTACAACCCATCTGAAGTACACAAAGTGAGCTACAAATAAGGTAAAGGCCTGCCAGAAATGAAAGAAAACTAAAATAGAATATGTTCAATTGCAAGAAGATTTTATGGATTTTTTTTTCTTTAAAAAAAAAAAAAAAATTCATTACATGTTATATTATAACTCTTGCAACCACAGCAACAGCTTAAGAGTTCCCTACACTCACAGAAACCATTCTCTACTGCAAATTATTACAGTTATGGATATGGACATTGGATTTCATGACAAAACATCTAATTCCATACCAGCCGCAGAATCTGATTGCAACGCGCTCTCTGGGTCTGCAGAGAACCACCACTCCATATGACATCTTCCAAGAGACTGTCCAAGACTTGCAAGTCCAAGTCCCCAAAGTCGTCTGCCGCTGGAGACATCTGCTGGTCCACCAATGTCTGTAGAGTAGCACTTCCACGCTTGATGGATTCCAGCTCTAGAGCTGTATCAGAGGAACAATGCATTTACTCCGACATTAATGTGCCAATCCTCTACAATGTGAAAACCTATTGATCCTTCTCTCTACCTTTCTGATTATACCAAACACAACCTTCCACATGACCCTCCAGAAAGTAGAACACACTGTTCCTGACCATCTTCCTACCTTTCAGAATACATTCCCCACCACAATATCATACAGTCCAACATAACCCTTCATAAGACAAACACTGCTCTTGATCCCCGCTGTACTTCGATCTTCCACCCACCCCCCTCCCCAACCAGAGCACATCATCCTTCAACATTGACCTCTAAAAGAAAAGTGTTCAGCTCCTCACCACTTATAAATAAAATATTTTAATAACACACCCCCCCCATCACCAGGATATCTCACCCTCAAACATGGCACTACATAAAAAGGTAGAATACTGTGTTCCTGACCTTTGCCATACCCTTCTGATTACACTCAATGGGATATCACACCTTCCAACACGACCCTCCAATAAAGGTAGAAAGTTCTTTGCTTCTGTCCTTCCTACCTACTTCAATACAGTCCTCAAATGTAGAAAACGCTCTAACATTAGCTAGTTATTTTTGATTACACTCATCAAAATGTGTTATAGCAGCGTGCAACATGACTCCGTGTGGGAGCAAAAACACAAAATCACATACATTCAAAAAACACAAAGCATAGAAACATAGAAAAGTGACGGCAGAAAAAGACTGAGTAGTCCATAGAGCCTGCCCTTTTTTATTTATTTTTTGTTTTTTTGGGGGTTTTTTCACATTAACCTTGTTGTCTGACTATAGATTTATGTTTATCCCAAGCATGTTTGAAGCCATTTACTGTTGACTGTCTCACAACCTCTGTTGATAGTTTATTCCAATCAACCACCCTTTCAGTAAAATAATACTTTCTAAGATTAGTTTTGAACTTTCCTCCAGTTAGTTTGAGGTCATGTCCCCATGTTCTTGATTTTGGTTCCATATTGAAAAGTAATTGAAAGGTTTCAATTCTGTCTCCCCTCTCCCTTCTTTCCTCTAGACCACAGGTGTCAAACTGATGGCCCTCCAGCTGTTGTGGAACTACAAATCACATGAGGCATTGCAAGGCTGACAATTACAAGCATGACTCCCACAGGCAGAGGAATGATGGGACTTGTAGTTTTGCAACAGCTGGAGGGCCGCCAGTTTGACACCCCTGCTCTAGACTGTACATATTAAGTTCCTGAAGTCGCTCTTGATATGTTTTATCCCCCAGACCTTTCACCATTTTTGTTACCCGTCTCTGAACTCGTTCTATCTTATCAATATCTTTTTGTAAGTGAGGTCTCCAGAACTGGACACAGTATTCTAAGTGAGGTCTCACTAAAGATCTATATAGAGGAATCAGAACCTCCTTCCTCCTGCTGGTGATCCCTCTACTGATACATCCCAGAATTCTATTTGCTTTTCCCACTGCCTGGTTACACTGTTTACTCATTTTGCAATCATCTGAAATAAGCACCCCCAAATCTTTCTTCTGTAGTGCTGGCTAACACTGTACCCCCAATGCTGCACTCTAAGGGGATTCTTTTTCCCCTAGATGCATTATTTTACATAGCAAATTGGTAACAGGGAAATTGCTGCCATGCCATCTAAAATGTATTAATGAAAAGTTACAAAATCCGCAAAAAAACAAAACAGCTATACTCTCCTGAAAAGTTTTCCATAGTGTAATTAAGAGAAAAATACATGGCAATATATCATATTCCCAATAGGCTCAATATACCTCAATGAATCCGTTGGATAGAAAATGCAATTGCAACAAATAAAAGTATGAAGACGATTGGGGCTGACAGCGCTCAGAAGCAAAAATTATCTCAAAAGATTTGCTGGCAATTTATTGAAAGATTAAAAACAGTAAAAAGTTGGACAACAGCATTGCCGCACTGGCTGTGAGGCTGGCTCAGGCACTGATGGATCACCAAGTCAGACTGGGATAACCAAATGTGGGACGCCGACTATTGAAGCCGCAAAACCATGCCAGTTACGGTGTTGTGAGCTGGACCCACCGGCATGAGGAGATGGTTTTACTGACACTGGCGCGGTAGATGGAGCCACGTAGCTGTCCGGAAGAAAACACTGCGCTGAGCGGCAGGGAGGAGTGCGTCAAAGTCCAAAACGAAACTGGGGTATCCACGAAGGAACCAGCCATGGCCAGCGTGGAACGCAGTGCCCTAGTTGCCGTGACTACCGGTTTCGCACGCATGCGTGCTTTGTCAGGTCACTGGAAAAGCGGCTAACAGAGGCATATAAGCCTGATGTGGGGGCGGGACTAGACAAATTGACTGAGGGTTTGACTAGTTAACCCATCAGTGCCCTTACCCAGTAGAAATCAATTACAGACTATTATCTCAGGAGTCTATAGCAAATGCAGAGGACAAAAATCACTACTTGTGTGTATATCTTTATAAATATAACTACACATATATAGACACAACCATGTGTCAATATTAAAATAAAAACTCAATTACATAAGTATTAAATGTTGTATTTGAAATGTTCAACATAAAGCAATACAAAAAAAAAAAAAAAAAAAAAAAAAAAAAAAAAAAAAAAGAAGAAGAATGCAAAAAATAAAAGTTGAAAAAATAAAATTTAACCACTTCAGCCCTGGAAGATTTCCCCCCTTAATGACCAGGCCATTTTTTGCGATACGGAACTGCGTCGCTTTAACTGACAATTGCACGGTCGTGCGACGTTGTACCCAAACAAAATTGCCGTCCTTTTTTCCCACAAATAGAGCTCTCTTTTGGTGGCATTTGATCACCTCTTTTTTTAATAGAGCAAAAAAAAAAAACTGCAAAGTGTGACATTTTTGAAAAAAAACCAAACATACAAAAAAGTAAAACCAGAATTTAGGCCGATATGTATTCTGCTACATATTTTTGGCAAATAAGCATTTCCTGACAGACTCCATGGCAGCCTACGTGTGGGTTAACCCCGCCTCCTCTCCAATGCTATAGGACCCCTAATCCCATAAATGTGAGCTACCGGCTAGAGACCGTGTTCCTTTTTTGTCCTCCTCCTGGATTAGTGTGTGAAGTGGACACTTACGGATCAGGCGGCGTCCAAACGAGAGAGCGGGCATCCTCCAGACGCGGTGCAGCCCAGGACCCAGCCATGGGCGGGTGAGTGGCTTCAGGCTTAAGAAAGTCCAGTGGTGGGGACAGCCTGTGGATGCCCCTAGGAAGGACGCTCGGCAGGGGTCGGCCAGCGGCACTCCATGGCAGTCATCTTATATGTTGTTTTTCTTCTCTGAGTATTATTCCTCCTTTCCCTTTTTGCCTCTCTTTTGCTTTTTTTTAGGATGCCCTAGCTCCCTGGTGACTGTAGGAAGCCTGGGCGATGTGATTTCGATTCCTATGGCGCCTGGAACGCTTCTGCGTTCCAGAGCGCCGCACTTCCGGGTCGCGGCGGGGAGGGCGCATGCGCCGGCCTCGGATGAAACCGAGGCTTGGTTCGCGCGTGCGCGGTCCGCCGCGGGACCCGGCGGCTGCGCAGGCCCAGTGCGGCGTGATCCCAAGGTGCAGGCGCGCGGGGATGACGTCGCGCAGGGCGGGGGTTTTTGAAAAGCTGTCAGCCCCAGAGTCTTTGGGAAGACTCTGGGCGGTATAGCGACGGCTGCCCTACGCCCTGAGTGGTAACCCTAAGGTCAGCAAGGTAGATGGGAAGACTAGCCTGGTCAGGCTGGGTGCCCTTAAGGGGGCACACAAAGTCAGTGGTCCCTCGA
>BLSH010235303.1:153033-167157 GCA_018402905.1 Glandirana rugosa | reverse complement strand
AAAAAAAAACAAAAAAAAACAAAAAAAAACAAAAAACAAAAAAAAAAAAAAAACAAAGTCGCTTAAGTGGCCCTCCCTCTTCAAAAAGGTTGGCCACCCCTGCTCTAAAGGCTTAAGTAGAACTATGGGCAAAACTTTTTTTTCCCCCTTTTGGGAGGGTTATAACCCCTGTCAGATTTTTTTCTCGCCATCTGTGTCCCATTGCAGAGATTTACATTCACTTCCTGTCTCATAGCCAAGAAGTGAGCGGAAATCTCTGCAAATTAAAGGGAATTCCTTGGGGACCCCCAGATCAACAGAACGAGTGTCCCCATTGCAAGATTTCCCCTCTATTACTTTTCTGGGAACAAGCCAAAATTTGAAATTTTCTTTTACTTTCAATTATTGTGGCAAGCAGGACAAATAGAGAGGGTAGATCTCTTTAATGGGGGCACCGATGGCAATAACTGTTCTAATCCCTCTCCACTCGATCCAAAAACGTTTTGCCTTTGGTTATACTTTAAGCTTGGTGCCACACCCCATTCCAACCAAGTGTCTCTAATGACCAGTGAGGTTGTTCAACACAAGGATCAACAGGGGTTGGGGCACAAGCTGATGAGCCCCCATCTCTTATCTGCTGATTGCTATGACCTTCAGTTTTTACTAAGGGTCAACGCATTTTCTTAATCATAAATCCACTTCACCCTGACTTGTCAAAACATACAAAATTTTAGTATACTAAAGCCAGTGATAGATGGATCGAATCTCAGCCGGTTCGGCAGGAACTGTCCGAGATTCGATCCATCTATGCAGAGGCGGCTTTCTAATTAGGCAAAGTAGGCGGTCGCCTAAGGCCTCACACCCGCCTACTTTGCTTAATGTTTGTGGGAGGAAATGTCCCTGGTCGGTGTCTCCAGGCTGCTGGGGTAAGCGGCCGGCACAAACTCTGGTAAAGCCACGCAGGTTCCAGCCTGCTTCATCACCCTCACATGGAGAACAGCTCATCTCTACTGCTGTCCTGTCCTAGTCTTCCCGGGCACCAGGGGTGATCGGAGGGGGGCCCCCCGGATTGCGAGCTGCACTGTGCTCTTTATGTGTGGGAGATATGACCTGAGCTGAGGTTGTGTCTGCACATTGTGTGCCTCCTCTCTGTAGCTGCAGCCGTAGCTGTGTCCATACAGGAGAAGGACGATCCTCCCAGGTGTGCCTGGCTAGATCTGGCTTGCACAGTCTGAGCAGCAGTAGAGGTGGGCGGAGCAGGCCAAGAAAGTTCATAATACTGCAGCACCGATCACTCCTGCAGCACCGATCACTGTCCAAGTGCCCAGCCCAGAAGTCAGAGCTCTCCCCAAACCAGCTCACAAGCTCTTCATTCAATCCATGGAAGCTGCTATTCAGGTGAAGTGCTAACATGTATTTGCAGAACAAGCTGCGTTAGTGTCAGCAATGCCAGATTTGTGAAACTGTCAGTCTGCAATCAGTGCTTGCAGATTACTGTTAAATTATCAGTATCCTGCAAGTAACTGATGAGACCAGGACAACTACACTACTTTCCCAGGCTCAGAAAACTTTACTGGCCATTTACTAAAGGCCATGTGGTTTGTTTGCAAAGGAGGTGAGGGTCTGCTAGAATTAAGTTCCAAGCCTGTGATCTGTGACATTCAGTTATAAAATGTAAAAGAAAACCAAAAAAACAAAAAAAAAAAAAAACCTCTTCAGTGACTCGGTATCAATCATTTTGGGATATCGGTATGTAGCTGTTAATATATTACAAGAAATCTGATTTTTAGGCTGACAACACAAGGTTTAGCACCAGAGCTGCCCTCTCCCTCTGATTTCACCACTCCTCCTTCACAGCCACACAAACCAAAAATCGGCCAGTTGAGTAGGGACCAGACAAATTTCAGTCTGTGGCCTCCCCCCTTTCTGTTCAACAGAAATCCATCAGTAGATCAACTTCTGTCTAACGGCCATGCTAGAAAACTTTCATTCGATCAGCGGCCCAAGCCAAATGGTTGCAGACTGATCAGTGGATTCTGACTTCGGGGGGAGTCCCACTGTCAGAATACAATGAAACAGTGGGGAGGATTCCCCCATCTGCCTCATTTGTGTGGATGAGGTGAATATGTTCATTTATTTTTTTCTGCTGCACACCAGCTGAATTAAAACTAACCGTGCCAACTCCGCTTTAGACTCACCACAGACACAGGGGCATCTATTCCTTCTAGTGACACAACACATGCATTTTTCCTCACACGGATACATATTTTCTACATCACTGTTGTCCCAAAGCTTTACTGCAGGATAAAAGGTGTACTGCTATTAAGCTCATAGGTTACATTAAACTCATATGTTCCGATAAGGCATGCTGCGCAAGTCGTTAAAAACTGCACCCCAGCCCTTACTCCACCTGGGGAGGGGGGTGCAGTTTGACACCTTCGCCCTGGACACTGGATGACCGTGTCCCAGCACTAGCCTGCACCACATTGCATGGCGGGAGTTGTAGTTCTCCACACCACACACTAGACTTGGCCCAGCGGTGCCTGCACTCTGCAGAGACTAAGCCTCCCAGAATGCACTGCAGGGCGCTCAAAGTGAACATGTCGGCTTCTCCTGCTTCACTGCTTGTAGTAGGAATCAAGGAGTGTATAAAGCAGTGGTTCTCAACTCCTGTCCTCGGGACCCACTATCAGGCCAAATTTTAAGTATTACCTTGGGGAGATGCAGACTAGAATACTGCAATCTCTGAGCAACAAATTATATCACCTGTGATGTATTTCAGTTATCTTGCAAACCTGGCCTGTTAGTGGGTCCTGAGGACAGGAGTTGAGAACCACTGGTATAGATGGATTATCTGTCTGTTCTGCACCCTGTCTGTGGTGGGATCATCTGTGGCTATGGCTCTAGTGTTTAGTGCCGGTCTGCACAGTCTCTGACCGTCTCCTAGATCAGGTCTGCACAGTCTCTGACCGTCTCCTAGATCAGGTCTGCACAGTCTCTGACCGTCTCCTAGATCAGGTCTGCACAGTCTCTGACCATCTCCTAGATCAGGTCTGCACAGTCTCTGACCATCTCCTAGATCAGGTCTGCACAGTCTCTGACCATCTCCTAGATCAGGTCTGCACAGTCTCTGACCATCTCCTAGATCAGGTCTGCAGTCTCTGGGGAGGGGTCAATAGTGGGAGCTCTGCCAGGACAGGGGTCCACGTGAGGAGTCAGATGTGTTTAGACTGGAGAATATATAGGATGAAACCAGAACCACCAAGCTGGAGCCCAGAGAGGACTGTCTGACTGAGCCCTGCATGGCGATCCTGAGAGGTCTGACAATGCTGCAAGGCCAGTCTGAGGGGGATCACTGATGTAACGGGGAGTGCAAACAGGAAGGGGGCACTGATATAAAAGTTCCCCCTTATATCAGTAAGCCCCCCCCCCCTTAGTGCATTCACTCTGTGGAAGGTGGTCTGTGGACCCTGATGTAAAGGGGAATGCTGTGCACTCTGATGTAAGGTAATCTCTGGTCACCAGAGCCCCCCCTTTACACCAGTCTGCAGCATTGCCTCTTACATCATGATCTGTAGCATTCCCCTTTACATCAAATATCCCCTTGCACTGTAAGGGGGAATCCTGCACTCTGATGTAAGGGGGAACATTGTGTTGGGTTATATTATCCGGAGCATCATGTAAATGGAGAAATATGGTTTTTGACTTTTGTTATAACTTAAACACATTGATAGTAGCAGCTGCACAATTTTTATCTATATTTGTGTGCATATAATATATATACATACCCTATGTTTAATGACATTGGATTAAAGAATTGGTTAGAGAAAATTTTAGAAACTGAGAATTCATAGTTCATAGGTTTTAAGCCTCTTAATATATGCAATTTATACAATTTATTTGTTATCGCTTGAATTATTTTTCCCCATTTTGGGCGTGAATGGGGCCTCATGTCTAAATTTTGCCTAAGGCCTCACAAAGCCTACAGCCGCCTCTGCATCTATGTGCAGGCTCCAGATAGACTTCAATACAACCAGTCTATTGGATGTTTTGCATGTGATTGCCAACAGTGATCATGGTGTTCTGCTGGCAGGGAAGGCTCACCGATGGGAGAACACGATAGCGCTTTAGGAAGGATTCCCCCCCCCATCAGTACTGACTGTTGATGGGGGATTCAAGCCATTTTCTTTCCTTCCACCGCAAATCGCATAATCTAGGAGCTGCTTTTGGAACCTTAATCCTTAAACCATTTTCTCTTGACACCCTGTTTTTGTGCAGAAAGTTATTTAGAAATATTGGATTGGGATTTCCAACCATTTTTAGAGATTGAGAGACTCCATCTACTGACAACTATAGTATGGGCACAGACATCTAAAGAGTTTAGCATGGAGATACAATCTGACAAGCAACAGATGTCTTCTGGTCTATCTTTGGAAACAGATGCTTAGGTCAAAGTGTTCATGATTAGATTGTGCAGGAGGGTAGTGTAGCAAAGACATTGCTCAGTCTAGGTGTCCGCTGATTTCAGAGCAGATCAGTAGCTTTAAAGTAACTGCCAAACTGTTTTGGATAGAGGAAGGCTTAGAACATGTTGGGTTTTTATTCATTCACTCATTAGGAAGATCCACCAATCCACTTCTTGTTCTGACGACATCATCAGATGAGGCAGAAGTTAAAGTGGTAGTAAACCCTCCAATCATTTTCAGCCAAGGAAGCTGCCATCTTGGCCTCTGTTTAATCTACAACTGCCATGATGCTGCACATGTGATCAGCTATGACACCAGCCATTGGATGGTTTGATAGTATGATTTAGAGCACAACCAATGGGAGTGTTACATTTCCGGCACATGCCGGAAATGTGACTGGTTTTTAACATGCATGGGTTTACTACCGCTTTAAGTAGGCTAGGTATACACCAATATTAAGCTTGGGGTTCTAGCCTTCTTTAACCCTAACATTTTTATTGCAGTCTGTTTTTAAACTGTCCCCTCACCAGGACAGGAAGCGAGGCAACATTTCTCCAGTTGAGCACCAGACCGCAGTAAAAACCTGATCAAGGTCTTAACACTCCCCCACTTTAGTCCAGATGCTACATATTGGATCAAATGGTTACAATCCACTGACCAGTACAGAAGATCACGCATGGTCACTCACCTCCAGAAGATCTTGCAGCCATGGCACCACCATGGCAAGTCGATGCCAATGTGCAGATTCCAGTTTCAAGAACCAACTGTGCAATAGATTGAATGGGCACCTAAGAGAAAAAAAAAAAAAAAACTCAGCACATTTGCATATTGGCATAACTGTGACAAAAGTATTAGGTTACTTATAAAGCAGGCCTAGCCTTAGGACCAAAAAAAAAAAAAACTTGCGAAACCAAAGAAATTTCTGGCTCAACTTACCAACCAGCCTGCTAACCAACAGCATGCATTAAAAACTGGGGTTTAGTATGCACACAGTTGCAAATAAATGCGTAAGCTACAGAGCCCTGACAAGGCACGCCGGTATTTTCTGTAGTTTTAATTCTAAATCATAGGTGTGCACAGCCTATTGCATTAGGGTGTACACCCCAAAGCTCAAACACACATTAACAGTATATTTATATACATACACACTCTTATAGAAGAGCCGGTTCAGTGAAAGAGGTACGGTAGCTCTTCAATAATGCTGGAACTGGTCAGAGGGAGATATTTCCCATCTCTCCACCGGCACAGAAAGCAGTAATGCTAATGTGAGCGATTAGGGTGTGCCCAGGCACACCTGGCACACGCCTATGCTCTAAATATTAAGAGCCTCAACAGTGGAAGCACATGCATTATAATGGATAGGCAGAGGGCAGGTGAACCTGGAGGGAGCCTATCCCTCCTTAAAGGCACAGGGGTGCACTGGACACCCAGCACAGACAGCAAAAGGTGTCCAGTACATCCCCTCACCAATATTTCAACAGTACAAATGGCCACTGCCCCCACCTATAACTGGCCTTTGCAGAAAGGAGCACATGGAAGGGCAACGCATGCAAAACCAAAAATATTCCCGGCTCAACTTACCGACCAGCCTGCTAACCAACCGCATTGTCAGGTCTAACAGTACGCGTTCAAAACTGGGGTTTAGTTTGCACACAAATACTGGGGTGCCTTGACGGGGCTCTGTAGCTTACGCATGTATTTGCAAATGTGTGCAAACTAAATCAGTTTTTAACACAAACTGTTAGAGAAGACAATTCTGTTGGTTAGCAGGCTGGTAAGTTGAGCCGGGAATATCTTTGGACTTCTTTTGCATGTGTCGCCCTTCCACATGTGTTCCTTGCTGCAAAGGCCAGTTTTAGGTGAGGGCAGTGGCCATTTGTTTGTACTCATGACAACTTGTACTGTTCGCCAGGATTATGAAATGTATACTGTAGACATTTGGTGGCACCTATGTCCTTGGTAAAAAAAAAAAAAAAACCACAAAGTCAGCCCCCCTCCCCCCACTTTATCTGCTTTTTGCTCCAGTAATACGGTGCTATCTTTATTCAGGCATCACCCAGGGTCACCAACTCATTTCTGAACTGCGATGCCAATTCAGATGACACAATCATGTAAACCCCAAGTCCTGCACAGTGGCTTTTTATTTTTTTGGTGGTGTGTAAACATAACACACTTCAGCCCCTGCTGATGCCTCTCATGGTAAATTACAGAAAGTTACAATGCATGGCCTGCATTACTGGGAAACCAGGAGGGGTTTCAACTCATGCTAGTTTTTATTGCCATCTTTGGTACGTGCTACCAGAACTGATCGAGGGACATCCAAAAATTTCAGATGTCAACAGAACAGGAATAGAGAGAAATCTTCCAGTGGGGACTTCATGAGAAGACAATTCCCCCTCTCAGATTTTTAGCTTGCTCTCGTTTCTATAGGAAAGAAAATTGAGACAAATGGCAAAAGAAAAAAAACGGACAGGGATTTTAACCCTATTAAAAGAAATTCTTTAAACTTCAAAAGAAGTTCACTTGAAAAAAAGAAAAAAAAAAAAAAAAAAATGAACTTTTTTGCAGGCAAAAAATGTGCATTCACTATATTTTAGGAGCCTGGAAAGCATTGCACCAGAGATCAGCAGATCCCAGGTGCCACGCAGAACTCCTGCAGACTGTCAGTGTAATGTACGGGCAGGCAGTTTTACACCGACAATAATCAATGAACTACCAGAACATGCAACAGCACCCTGGTAGTTTATTATCAACCTCAATACTGGGCACTTTCACACCCTTCCCACCCAGGCCACTTTTCAGCTCTGCATATTGAATGACAATTGCGCGGTCATGCAACGCTGTACCCAAATTAATTTTTTGTCATTTTCTTCCCAGAAATAGCGCTTTTAGTGGTATAGAATAACTGCTGGGTTTTTTATTTTTTGCTAAAATATTCTTAGTTTGTCATAAAATTTTGATTACAAGTAATGTTTCAGCTGCACTGAGGGGTGTTGGTGCAGCTGGACTGATGAGGAGGCACCAATGTGCACTGAGATGGGCACAGAGGGGCCTCACAGACGGGCACTGTTGATGATCAGTGCCCCGATTACCTATACAGGTCTCCCCATTACTGCTGATCTGCTCTCCTCTCACTGTCAGTGTAAGGCGAGGAGAGCAGATAAATGGCTTCTCCTTGTTTACATGCTTGGACACAGATATTCACAGGGTTATAAAGCTGCAGCTCTTTAGCGAGATCGAGGTCACGCTGTGTCAAAGGGACACAGCGCGCCAGCGATCAGCACACTGCGGGCGCGCGATGGTGTAGAGACTGGGCGACGTAATAGGACGTCGGCCCAGAATAGGTGATCCCACCCATTTGTCTATACGGCGGGTGGGAGGCGGTTAAGAACTACAAGCCGACACCCACAATGGATGTCAGGACTTGCATTACATTCACAGAACTCTGTTCCCAAAGGTGAACTTATCCTTTAAAGCTGAAACCCAGCAAAAGCAAATATTGTCTAAACACAAGTACCATGGGTATATGTTTGAATCTTGGTGTGCCTTGCATATTTCTTCCAGATCAGAACAGTAATCCAACACCACTGCCTCTGTGCAGGAGCTCCCTGTAATAAAGGCCGGTCATTACTGCTCTCTCAACTAGTGCAGGGTGACTGGTCTCAACTCCGCCCCCTCCTGCATGCAGTCTTTAGGGGGTGGAGCCTGTTGGGTCACTTCCACGGCTCTGCACAGTTTATGTAGAATACAGTAATAACTGGGTTTGCAGAGGCATTTGGTGAACACAAAGCAGTTTTATATTTTTGGAGCCTTGATGAATATATTAATAAAAAAAGTTGTGTGCCCAGAGTTCAGTTTTAATTTTTCTCCATTTCTTATACTCTACACACATCAAAGTGCACTGGTGCAGCTATGGCTTTATATCTCTTGTACTGTTCATCACAGAGGTAACAAAATACTCACTCCAGATGACGGTGTAGCCCGCTCAAGCCACTATCACATCGTCCTCTAAGAAACTTGAATATAGGGTGGAAAAATCTGGCCACAGGGCCCAAGCCATGGGTGGAGGACTTCTGACATCTGCAGGTTCCCGGATTATCCAGTGTGTAGCCAAAATCCTCAAGAAACTATGAAAAACCAGCAGTGTAAATGGACTGACTGTTCTATTAGAATTTTACTATAAATCAAATGTTCTTTGTATAAAAGATATATAAAAAAAAGCACAGTATTTATCAGAATTGTTAAATTACTCTATAGTCTTAGATGGGCAATATCTAGCAACATCTCAGACCAGAATACATTTTAAATTATTTTATTTTTCAGCCAATTAAAAGCTGAAATGAGCAGTGGCTGTTTAATGCAGGGTCTTAAAAGTCTTGTTCTGGGGTGTGTGCCATCAGTGCCCCAAAAACTGACCAAGCTGTCTCTGACAGCTCACAGTCAACTACTGTCAATTAGGAGCCAGTAGACAGCAGCCAAAGGCATCAGCACTGGGCAGCCAAAGGCATCAGCACTGCGCAGCCAAAGGCATCAGCACTGCGCAGCCAAAGGCATCAGCACTGCGCAGCCAAAGGCATCAGCACTGCGCAGCCAAAGGCATCAGCACTGAACGGTCAGGAGCCCTGCACCTACCAGCTCTGGGCATCACAACCCATTTAAAGAGCCGCACAGCAACCATATCACATGGTACGTCTTATGGACTGGCTGCTCCTGGTACAGAGGTGCCACCCCCGTAGTTTGCATGCAGGGCGACGGACTCAGGTTTGAGGGGTTTTTTCCCCCCAAGCCACATGATTAGAACCTGAGGCTCTAATTGGCTTGAAAAAGGTTGGGCTTGTGACACTAGCAAATCAATTATTCGCTATGGTCTTCCAGCTTCCCCTCCCAGCCGGGACAGGAGGTGGATCGGGTTGGCCGGGAGAAGCCGAGTAAGCCGCGGGGTGGTGGTGGTGGGGGGGGTGCTCGGAGGGGTGAGTGCAGTTTGTTTGCTGCTCCCCCAAAAAGTTTAGCACCAGCCGCCATGGTTCTGTACCATGCAATCTGGTGCAGGCAAGCCCTTCATTTGTGACCTGGGTTTGAGATGTCATTTTAACATTGACACCTGCTGCAGATCACAACTGCAGTGTGCTTTAATGTGGTGTGGGAATCGTGCATACACGCAGGTTTCCCCACCGCATTCTGGTGTAAACAGGCCCTTATGCTGCCAACCATGGCAATCCTTACCAAATTCCAATCATTACAATCTTCAGGGAACAGACCTCAAAAGCAGCCCGACTCCAACATTGAAAAGTTTGGCTTTAGATACATTTTAAACTAGTTCAGTTCTCCCGAACCTACAGCTTCTTCTGCACCACAGCAATTCTTACATTTTGCTCTGGGTCCCTTGATTCAGTGCTAAGTCATTACTTAAAGATGAACTCTAGGTATGAGCTTTATTGCATACTTACATTGGGCCAGTATGGCACAAAGTATGTATACCATTGAGGGACTGCTGAGGCACGCTGCATATCACTGTAGTTGGCACGACTACAATGGCTGCTGTCTTCTAGGTCCTAAGCCAAACAGGTTTCCCTCTGCACACAGTGACCACAGCTATTTACTCAAACACCACTATTCACAGAACGTATTGTATTTTTTTTTTTTTTTATGAATACATGGCATTCTTGGTTTGGACAAGGTGAGGAGGAGGAGGAGAAGCAGTGAAGTCACAATCTCCTCTTCATCCAATCATAAAATGCCTTGTAGGAAGGAATTAGGTTGACTATATGACCAGTGTTTATTTTACTTAAAAAGGTAGCTTAAACTGACATAGAGATCAGAGGTCACCCCTTTGACCTGCTATGGGAAGTTACAATGAAGCAATTTTAACTCTTTAAGACACGGCAGACTGAGAATTTGTTTACCCGGGAGCAGGAAGATCGGCTACTGTGTAAATAAAACAAGCCCTGGCTGTCAAGATGACTGCTGGGAATTGCCATTAAACGTGGCTGGAGAGCTGCAAGGGAGGAAGAGGGGCTGTATTGAAAGTATTTTGAATATTTTATTTTGGTCGAGTGTCAAAGTGCACTATCCATAACTGGTTAATGGACAAAACTTGGGACATTGGTTGGACTAAGGCATTAAGTGTGCTCATCCTTTGACACTAAGGTTCTCCCAGGTGGATAAAAGGGTGGGGCTCACCCCATGAGTTTGAGTAAAGCCCATTTAGTGAAACCAATATCAGAGTGGCAGACAGAGGAAAGGTTTCTGGCTAATCGGATAATGGCAGGCCTACTCTTAGACATAACTGCTAAACAGCTGACAAGTTTGCTTTGAACACAGTTTCAAACCTCATTAAGCATTTTTGCCCGTTGCTGGAAAGTGTCTGAGTCCAGGGAGCAATCATGAATTGGAGACTTCCTGCGGATTTTGGGTAGGGTGCAGCAGTGGTGTCTGCAGAGAGAGATGGCATTGTTTCATTATCAATTGCAACAAATTAGAAGAAGATACCAGAATTTTGGTGAGCAGTTACTATACAGTAAATATAGCAGTGTTGTCAAATTAGAAATATGCATTGACCACGTTTCATGTTAAACCTTAAATATGGGTGCAATGTGAAACATTGTCAGGCAAGTGAACTAAGCCTCTCTGCTACCAGGGCTACAGAGTAGAAGCTGGTGTTCTGTGCTGGAGCACTGGGCAATACTCCACTGGGTATCACAAAGTGGCTTTGTAGAGGAATGCTTTCTGTGATGCAAAGCAGCAGCAGCAGTCTTGGCTTCGGTATGGGCATCAGCTGGAGAGTGAAGTCCCATACTTCCCTTTTCCCATTCATGTGACCAGGGTTAGGAAGAGTTTCAATTCCCAGTGGGCAATACCTAGCCTCCTTAAGGGCTCCAGGCAGTTGCAGATCCCCTAACCTTTCCAGTTTCTCCCAGGACCCATAGTGCCCCCGGCCCCAAACCAGCTCTCAAGTGCCTGCAAAGCTTCCACAGTTCCCCTCAGATCCTATAGTAGCCCCATACCTCCCACAGCTACCATAATGCCGATAAAAGCTTATACAGTGCCCCTCAGCTACCTTGCTGCCCTCATACCAGGTGTTAGAGACCCTTCAGTCCCTGTAAAGCACCAAACCTCCTGTGTTCCCTAGCCCCCTGGAGAGACCCCAACCACCTCTAGAACCCCTATTCCCCCACAGTGACAGAGCCCCTAATGCACTATAAAGCCCCTATATTTTTCTCCTACTGCCCACTTATAACAGAATGTTTTATCTCCCACTGACCAAACACAAGACCATTCTCACTCCAGTAGAGCACAGACACTAGAGCAGTGGTTCTCAACTCCTGTCCTCGGGACCCACCAACAACCCAGATTTTAAGTATTACCTTGGGGAAATGCAGACTAGAATACTGCAATCACTGAGCAGCAAAGATATGACCTGTGATGTATTTTAGTTATCTTGCAAACCTGGCCTGTTAGTGGGTCCCGAGGATAGAAGTTGAGAACAACTGCACTAGTGTTTCTTCCACTCACCACTAATGCCAAGGTATTTCTACCCCCTAGTTTTATTTTCTGCTGACAACCAATGAAACTGTATTTTTACGTTATTAAACAGATGCCGGGACATTTTTTACTTACTGATCACTAAAGCCAGGGCATTTCTTCCTATGCACTGAAAACTAAACGAGTGCTTACACTACCTACCAAGGTATAGCATGGTCATAATTGCACCTGTGAAAGAGTAACGCATGGGCCTCTGCACTGACCATCCATATAGAACAAGGAACACATTTCAATGACCACTAGTGAACTTAAAGATACTACAACCAGATATGATGTTAAAGGCAAACGCTGGCCTTGCACACACACACACACAAAAAATAATAATGGCTACCTCCCCAGAGATTATATAGATCTATATCTTATACAACTAATTAAGTCTAAGTTATGGTTTAGAAGAGACATGCCTGCTTTACATCTCAATCCCATGACCGTTGGCCCTTTGGTCTCCTGGCCCAGGATGTGGACTGGCTCTCATCATACACAACACAGGTCTGCTGGCCCAAAATTGGATTGCAATGACGCCAGCAAGGGAGTGACAAAGTGGAAAAGCTTTGGAGGGCAAAGCATCCAGCAGAGGAATCCAGCAGGACCATGAAGTAAGGCAAGCAATGCACTTATTAGAGCCACCCTATACTTAACGAGCGGCACACGTGGGGGAGGGGTGGGGCTACAAATTTTGAATACGGCCAAGAATTCCACTTTAAAATGCCAGGTGCAGTATTTTCTCTCTGGATAGGTTTTAGAGACCCATTAGAAACCTATGGGTGTACACCCAAAACATAGCACGTGTGTTGCCTTGTACACAAAGGTGTGAAGCTGGCCTCAAACTTTGGCAAAGTAAGGACAAAAAGGGGGAAGGAGTTTAGACAGGAAAACAAAAAGCCATTTTGTTATCTTTTAAATTAGGTCTCAAATACATCTATATACATCTTGAGAAGGGGACTCAAGTGGTAAACGCCACTTGTATGCATGCACCTACAGGTAAGCTTACCTGTAGGTACAAGGAATACCTCCTAAACATGCACCGATTAGGAGATATCAAGTGTTTCTGCATCCGGTGATGTCACTGGCTCATGCATTCTGAAGGGACGGCATACGCCTGCTGTCCCTTCAGAGCTCTATACCCCGTCCCTGACTCCCACGTGGATGGGCAGGATTGACATCATGGCTCTGCAAATTTAAACGGCCAGAAGGAAGACCAGGAGAAGATGGAAGCTCTGTCAGCCGTGAGCACTGATGGAGGGTTTCCTTTTAAGGCAAGTCTTCCATAATGTTCTAGTACGTGATGCACACTAGCACATGATATTACCTTGCAGGAGGATTTTTTTTTTTTGGTCCTGAAACTTTACTACCGCTGTAACGACGACTGGAGCAGACAGAATTTGGAGCAGGTTGCAGATGTGCATGACAACCAATCAACTTCTAGTTTTTATTATAAAAGCTTAAAGTGTGTGTTCATCTTTTCAGAAAAAGCGAAAAGGTAATTTAACATTGTGCCCCCTCCACAGCCCCTTGGTTCCCCCTGGGTGATGAGCCATCGGTGGTCTGGGATTTTAAAGCTGGCCATAGACTGTTCAAAGCCTATGTTCAGCAAGCACCAGCCAAGATTGGAACCAGGTATGGGCAGGCTGAATGTACCCAAACTGATTTATCAACCTGGGTACAACCAGCCTGTCAGATTTTACATGCGATTACTACTAGCGGCTATTATAGCCACTAACAGCAATCACCATTTTCTTCTGGCAGGGATGATTCCCCACCAGGAGGACACAAGGTCTCCGCAGGAGGGATTCCCCCATGAACACTGAATGTGTTGATTGGGGACATCAAAAATTTTCTTTCCTGCAACCCAAAATCACTGCATCTATGTCTGGCTTTAACCCCTACTCTTCTCAATTCAGCAGCACTTCCAGGACAGATCAGAGTGATTCTGATTGGTCAGCACCGCTACAAAGCATTCTTCTAATCTGCCCCAGAAGTGCTGCAGATGCATCCTACAACCTTTTAATGTGCCAGAATGTCTGCATTGGAATACCTCTGTGCCGGAAAGCTTTTGCATTCCAGCTCAGATTACCCTTTGTTTTTTCTATTGGAATGAGTAATCCCCTGCCAGACAGTATAGTTGGGGGGGGGGGGG